>JAJPUD010005039.1:10664-44040 GCA_023553655.1 Myrmecobius fasciatus | reverse complement strand
AGGGAAAGGGAAAGGGAAAGGGAAAGGGAAAGGGAAAGGGAAAGGGAGGAGAGGAAGGAAAGAAGGAAGGGGAAAAGTGAAAAAGAGAAAGAAGGAAGGAAGACTAGAATAGATCAAGAACACTGTGATCAGATGCCACCATCCCAAATAGTCATAACCTCCAAGACACATGGAATAAAAGTCTTCAAGTCTACTACTAGAGATGTCCCAAAGATACTCTCAGGGAATTAAAATAAAACATGATTTTGTATGCTAAGACTTCTAGTCAATAGGAAAAGTTGTTATTTATTTTCTCTACCTGTGCAATAATCTATAGAATACTGAGTATAAACATGAGCACTTGTGGGGCACATTATATTATAATGGAGATTTGGGGGGGGGTTGGACTAAACAGCCATTGAGGTCCCTTCCAATTCTCAAATTCCATTATTTTGTGATGCTCTGAAAGGAAAACAGAGATCTGTTCCAAAATTATTTTTATCTGAACAGACTAGAAAAAGGTGAAAACAAGATAATAATTATAAAAGCAACCCCTATCAACTGTGCCCTAAGAGAGCTGTAGTGTCTGGGAAGGCAAAGCAGGAAGTCTGACATACTGCTGGATTTTGAGGAGAATGTGGAGAGCTCAGTACCTCAATGGCTTCAAGAGGAGGAAGCCTGGGGTAAGAGATTGGCTGTATTCAAAGCTGTTGTGATCAAGACGTCAGGTGGGACAGTGCCAGATCAATGATCAGGAAGACCCGAGTGTAAATTCAGCCTCAGACACATTATTGTGAGGATCAAACAAGATAATATTTATAAAAAAAAATCTGAGCACAGTACCTGGATATAGCAGGTGTTTAATAAATGTTTGTTCCCATCCCTCAATCCCCAAACTAATGAAATCATAGGCCTGGACCAACTAATAGCAATAATCCTCTGATCCTTGTGTCATGGAAGTGATCCCAGTGTGATCCTGATCCCTGCACCAGCATAACAGAAAACCAATGCCAGTAGGTCCTACCAAGCCCAGGACCAAGGAAATCCTGCCATAGAAGATCTGAACTAGCTAAGTGCTGAAAGGAATCTCCTTCTGCAAGGCAACCCCCAAAGACTATCTCTGAGGTACACCAGAAGAGTGATAGCCTCCATGAAAAGAAAAAGAGCCAACAGGGAAGATAACAGTCTTTGTGCCTTCACACATCAATGGCCCGTGGCTTCCTAAAACTTCACGTCCATTATCCTGCTTATTTCTCAAGATCACCTGCGGAAAAGACCCATTTTACAGATGAGGAAACTGAAATTCTGACCCCAAATCAAATGTTCTCTTCATTATACAGTCCTGCCTCAAACCTGGAGAATCTTAGCACTATATTTTGTACACAAAATTAAGATAGTGTTTTTCTGCTCAGTGATTCTCACACCCTTGGACAGTGAGGGAGAGGATCTTTTCAAGACTAGTCTTTGAAATCAGTGTCTCCATTGAAACACTGGATCTGGGAAGTGACTTTCTATTTCCTCTTTTCTCATCAGTCAACAAGTATTTATTAAATGCCTACTATGTCTCAAGTACTCTGCTAAGTTCTAGGGATATAGACAGAAGTTCCTACCTTTGAGGAGCTTATGTTCTTAGATAAACACTGATTAAGCACCTCCTATGTGCAGAGTGCTCTGATGGTTGTTAGGGGAGATACACAAAAAGACACTGGGATCATATTGGGGAAAGTGGAGCTTTACCCCAGGGTGCCAACATGTGTGAGAGCACAACAACCTTCCTAATGGCACACTTCCGCCCCAAGACAACCACTTATTCATGTGCCTTCCCTAGTTTTTGCCATCATGTTGTGGGGCTGCTAGGTGGAGCTACAGTAGATAGAGCACCTAGCCGGGAATCAGGAAAACTCCTGAGTTTGAATCCAGCCTCAGATACTGACTAGCTGTGTGGTCCTGGGGAAATTACTTTACCCTGTTTACTTCATTTTCCTCATCTGTAAAATGAGCTGGAGAAAAAAATGGCAGTCAACTCCAGTATCTCTGCCAAGAAAACTCCCATTGGGATCATGGAGACTCAGAAAGGACTGGATAGACCTAACCGACAAGTGCAAATGGCCTCTGACCATTATCCTCAGGCTCTTGTGACTATGGTTTATATTGTTGTTCAGACCTGTTCAACCCTTCGTGACCCTATTTGGGGTTTTCTTGACCAAGATACTGGAGGGATTTGTCATTTCCTTCACTGGCTAATGCCTCCTACAAATTTGGGAAATGGGAGGGTGGGGAGAATGAGCTCTAAACTTTCTGATGTTAAGGACAGAACCACCAGTAACATCCACATTATGAGATACACAGAAGCCAAGAAGCCAGTGTAGGAGACAAAGATGGCACAGTTGAAGAGGAAGGAGGAGAACTGGGAGAGCATGTCTCCGAAGCCAAGGGAGCAGAGGAATTGGCAGGAAGGTCAGCAGCATCATATTTTGTCAATCATTCAAGGAGGAAAATGACTGAAAACTAGCCATTGGCTTTGGCAACTGGGAGGTTATTGGTGACCTTCAAGAGTAGAGATCAGATAGAGTGGGAGATAAAGGAGAATGTGGCTAGGGAGAACACAGAAGTTAAGGAACACAGGTTGAGAGAAGCTTCTAAGAGAAGTTGGTCCATTAAGGCAAGAAATGTTGGCCTTCAGAACTAGTTTTCTCTCCACTAACCCATTTGTCTCAACTATTCTATAAAGTATCCTTTAGAGGGGGGTCAAGGATAAGACCTTTTAGGACAAGGGAGTCCCAAGCATGCCCCAAACAACTCCAAGACCACAGAGGGTGGGTCCTGATCAGCTGAAGTTCCTTCCCAGGAATCATAGATCCAGTGAAATAATAATAAAAATGACAATAGTAACAATAATGATAACTGGCATTTACATAGTTCCTGGTATACAGTAAGTTGTTAATAAATGCTTTCTGGTTGATCAACTTTAAGATTTACAAAGTCCCTTATGAAGAACATCTCCTTTGGGGCTCGCTGCAATCCCATGAAGCAGGTGCTTTGAGTTTCCTGAGGAGAAAGGTTGCGGGCATTCTCCTGGACAAATTTTGTTTTGTTTTGTTTTGTTTTGTTTATTTATTAACACTTTTTATTTGCAAAACATATGTATGGGTAATTCCTAAACATTAACCCTTACAAAGCTTTCTGTTACAAATTTTTCCCCCCTACTCCCCACCCCTCCCCTAGATGGCAGGATATCCACTACATGATAATTATGTTAGAATACTTAAGAAATCGAATATATGTATAGTTTTTGCATCATTTTTTGTGCAGGAGAAATCGTATCTACAAGAAAGAATAATCCGATAAAGGATATACAATGCAAGCAAACCTCAATAGAGAACATGAAAATGTCATGTTGTGGTCCACATTTCACATCCCTCTCTCTGGGTGTATATGGCCTTCTTCACTGAACAATTGGAATTGGTTTGAAGCATTTCATTGTTGAAGAGAGTCATGTCCCTTAGAACTGATCGTCATATAGTATTGTTGTTGCCGTGTATAATGATCTCCTGGTTCTGCTCATTTCACTCAGCATCAGTTCATGCAAGTCTCTCCAGGCCTCTCTGAAATCGTCCTGCTGGTCGTTTCTTACAGAGCAATAATATTCCATAACATTCATATACCATAATTTATTCAGCCATTCTCCAATTGATGGGCATCCCTTCAGTTTCCAGTTTCTAACCACTACAAAAAGGGCTGCCACAAACATTCTTGCACATGTGGGTCCCTTTCCCTCCTTTAAGATCTCTTTGGGATATAAGCCCAATAGAAACACTGCTGGGTCAAAGGGGATGCATAGTTGGATAACTTTTTGAGCATAGCTCCAAATTGCTCTCCAGAATGGTTGGATCCGTTCACAGCTCCACCAACAATGCATCAGTGTCCCAGTTTTCCCACATCCCCTCCAACATTCATCATTATCTTTTCCTGTCATTTTAGCCAATCTGACAGGTGTGTAGTGGTACCTCAGAGTTGTCTTAATTTGCATTTCTCTGATCAATAGTGATTTGGAGCACCTTTTCATATGATTATAAATAGTTTTAATTTCATCCTCTGAAAATTGTCTGTTCATATCCTTTGACCATTTATCAATTGGAGAATGGCTTGAATTCTTATAAATATGAGACAATTCTCGATATATCTTAGAAATGAGGCCTTTATCAGAACCATTAAATGTAAAGATGATTTCCCAATTAGATGCTTCCCTCCTAATCTCGTCTGCATTAGTTTTGTTTGTACAGAAACTTTTTAACTTAATATAATCAAAATTATCTATCTGGTGTTCAATTAAGAGTTTCCTGGACAAATTTTGACCAGGGAAAGTAGGGATTAATGCCAAAGCTGGAGAGAGACTGGTTGGTACATGTGCCTGTGAACTTATATTGAGAACCATGACAGGGACTGCTTTTGCCTTTCTTTGTAGCCCTAAAATTCATCACAATGCCTGCACATAGTAGTCACTTTTAATAAATGCTTGTTGATTGACCGACTAATTAAAAGAACCTGTGCTGGGAATTTTGGAAGGTTCAAAGATATGGAGGATGTATTCTCCACCCTCTATAAAGTTATAGTTTAGCTAGAGAAACAAGACACACATTCCCAAGGAGATAGCTAGCAGCCCAAGGACATATGTAAAGGGCAAATGATTATTACAGAGAATTGAAGATGTCCTGACAGTAGTGTGACCTGAGTAGTCCTGGAAGACTTCCTGTAGGAAGTGATGTTGAGCTGAGCCTTGAAGGACGATCAGGATGGCTAGAGAGGAGCAAGGGGAGGACAAGGGAACACAGGATCAGGAAGGAGGAGGATGTGGTCAGAGAAGAGGGTTATAGTAAGGTCTAGGAGCATATTTAGTAAGTTGCGGAAGAGTGGGTCAGAAATGTAGGTGCAGTGGATAGAGCACTGACCCTGGAATTAAGAGAACCTGAGTTCAAATCCAACCTCAGACACTTACTTGCTGGATGACTTTGGGTAAGTCATTTAACCCTCTTTACCTCAAAAAAAAAAAAAGGAAGGAAGAAGTGTAGAATACTTTGTAGAATGGTTGAGGCAAATGGATTAGTGGAGAGAAAATTAGTTCTGAAGTCAGAAATGGATTCAAATTCAAGTGCTGCTACAAACTGTGTGATCCTGGGAAAGTGACTTAATCTCTCTGACCCTGTTACTTCATCTATAAGATGGAAACTATAATTCCCAATCCACAAAGTTGCTTCTGAGACTCAGTAGAGTCCCTGTCTGTAAAAGGTTTTGCAAACCTTTCAATCTCTCTCTGAGGACAGGAGTACAGATGGGAAGAATCAATGAACAGTTGGATATGGAAGGAGAAGTCGCCCTATCCCATATGGAGCAGCTACCTCGCAGCTGTGCCTTCGGCCATAAAGAACAGGACGACCCCAGCAGGGAGAGCAGCCTCGATTGATTTTGCCTTGGGAGAGGAAACATGATGTCGTAGTGGAAAGAGAGCCAGACCTTGAATCTTGAGGTCACACTTAACCTCGGTGCCCTTGGTTTGCTCATCTGTAAAATGAAGTATGGACCGGATGGTCCCTACCAAGGCTCCAATGATACTTTTCTGTGGCCCTATGAACATCATAAAACCTTATAACTGGGCAGCAAACACCACTGGAACTATTGACTGACCCAGTGACCAATGTGGTTGAGGATGGATATATTAAACTAAGCCCGGGAGGTCAACACGTGAAAGCCCCTTGGAATATATTATATTCCAATAATATATATAATGTATATATTATATATGATATATTATATTTTTGGTCATGTAGTTCAGAATCCACCAAAATAGAGGCGTGGTTGGCAAGAACAGGGTTCAATGCAAAAAAATAATAATATTCTCCACCATGTGCCTAGCATGTGCCAAGGATTGGGAGGTCTTGTGCCTGACCATTTACATAAAATAGAAATGAGGATTCTAGTGACAGCATGAGTTAACATCAGCCAGCATTTAATAAAGCAATCAACAGCACTAATATAATATCTATTATATTGTTATATACATATATGTAATATAATATCTGTTATATTATATTGTTATATACATACATGTAATATAATTTCTCAGCATCTGAGAAGAGAACTGTGTTAATCTTCTACCTCAGAACATACTTGGAAAGACAGGCAGAGGCAGAAGATCTGTGTTCAAATCCCACCTCTGAAGTTTTTAGCTCTCTGTGTGACCTTAGGCAAGGTCCTGGTTTCCTCATCTGCGATATAAGGGATGGGACTGAATGACCTTGGAGTCCTTCCAGCTCAAACTCTGACCCCCGTGAATACTCATGGGAGCTGTAGATAGTTCTGGATGCCAGCTTTGGGGAAGGATATTGATCAGCTTGGAGCCTATCCAGATAGGGGTGACTCAGAAGCCAGACCGTGGAAAGACTTGGGGAAGAAGAAACGGCACTTGAATGATCAGTGCTTGGAGATCGAGTATCAGAGGCAGGAGAGCACACACGGCATGGCCCGTTTGTCAGGAAGGAATCTCAGGGTCGATGTTAGTACAGGAGATTGGGAAAAATAACCTGGATGTGGAGAAGGAAAGCAGGAGATGGAGAGGGCGCTCCTTCCTTGTGATGAGGGCTTGGAACTTTGGGGATGGGGTAGTTTGAGGAGAGACCAATAATGTGAGCATTGTCGGTTCAGGGGCAGGGGAGTGAAAGGAGACAGTGAGTGTTCAGACAAATGTTCGGAGGAGCTGACCAACTCTCAGTGATGTGGAGTAAAGTGATGATGTCAGCCCTAATACAACCCTGTAACTAGGGTGGGACAATCAGAGCTTTGTCCCAGGGAGTCGACATGGTAGGGAGGGCAACGATTTTTCTCCATACTGATCTAGAGACTGCTATCCAAGTCTTGTTTCTTGTCCTCTGTCAACTTATGCCTTATTTACTCACACTACACAATCTCACCTCTGTAGTCCTAATTTCATGGCATCTCTTACCAGTCCTGCACAGTCCTGCCTTCCCCTCCCTCAATCCTCACAATCCTAGCCTGTCTTCCACCAGCTCCCACAGTCCTGCCCTCATTTCTCCCTCAGTCCCTTATACCTCCCTTGTACAGCTTTCCTCCATCATCAGACTGTTCTCCACAAAACCATGGCCATGTCTCTCCCCCCACCCTAGAAACAGTGTTTTTTACTCCAGGTAAAAGGCTGCCTGACTACTGGCTTCTGGAAAGCTGGACGGAGGGCGAGCAATGGGGGCAGCTGCTAATTCGATCTGCCCTCATATCACGTCTCTGATGTGCTCCTTTTCTCATTCTGTTGGAGGCAGGAAAGTCCAGGGTGTCTGTGGGAATGGGCTGCCTCCAGAATCCATGGTTCCCCCTCACTGAAGGCCAAGAGCCCTTATCAAGGCTGGTCACGGAGACAGTGCATGTCCAGGCCCAGGCCAGCTTGACTGTGCCCCCAAAGTCCTCTCCGAACCTGAGAGCTGGGGAATCAGTCCTTTGAGGTGTCAGAGCTAACGCTCTTTCAGCTGTTAAATGAATGATTGCCGGCTCACTTCAGCAGAGTTCCTCCTTCCACACTCAGAGTCTCTCTCCCTTCCTTCAGACGAGCCCCTGGCTGGCGACATGGTGCCTGCTCTTTGCTCTTTCCATCTTAGAAAAGGCTTCAGGGCAGCTAGGTGGCGCAGTGGATAGAGTCCCAGCCCTGAAGTCAGGAGGACCTGAGTTCAAATCTGGCCTCAGACACTTAACACTTCCTAGCTAGGTGACCCTGGACAAGTCACTTAACCTCAATTGCTTCAGCAAAAAGCAAAAAAAGAAAGAAAAGGCTTCGATGGGGAGGCCCTCCTGGAGAGCAGGGTACGATTTCTGTCTTGCTGTTTATCCTCAGCATCACGTCTGGCACGTGGAAGAAAAGCTTTGTTGACTGGTGGGCAGAACCCTAGATTTCAAGAGGGGATGAATCCTGAGCCCTAAAGCTTTCGTTAGCCTCCTTCCCTTCCTACTTCTGACAGAACAGCCTCTCAACAAAAGCCAGGTTCCAGGATAAGGGGACGAGAGACCCAGGTAGGAAGGAACCTGGGGGACAAAGCCTAAGCAGGGTCAGCGATAGCAACCATTCATATTCATCTGTCATTTTACTGTTTGCAGAGTGCTTTCTGCATGTGATTCCATTTGAGGCTCACAACAAACTTGTGAGGTGCAAGACTTACAGGTCCCATGATTCATTTTTCAGATGAAGAAACTGAGGGCCAGAGTGGTGACCTTTTTTTTCCCCAAGGGCAAGCCTGATGGTGACAACTCATATTTATGGCACAGATTGAGGTCTGCATAGTTCCTTCCGCACAACCACCCTGAACAAGTATGATTGCATCCATTTTACAGATAGGGAAACTAAGGCTCAAAGAGAAGACAATGACCTGCCCATAGTGAGTGTTCCTTCCGCTGTTCTGTGCCTCCTCCTTTCATAATTGAAGTCTTCATACAGTCTTAAATCAGACTAATTCTCCCTTACTACATTCTATGTCCTGGTCAGACTGGATGATGGTCAGACTGTTCCCTGACCTCATCCTGCTCGCCTTCCTGCATTCACACAGACTGACCCTTCAGCATTTAGTGGGGGAAGGCTCTGTTTTGGGGAGCCTGGGGGACAAAGATCAATAAAGGGGGGATGGGAACTGCCTTTAAATAATTTACATTATTCTAGGATACTATAACATATATGCAAAAAAGTAGACAAATCCTGCAAATATGAGCAATGCAAATTCAGCCTCATACCCTTACTAGCTGTATGACTCTGGGCAAGTCACAACCCCTATCTGCCTCAGTTTCCTCATCTGTAAAATGGGGAAATTTATAGCACCTATTTCCCAGGGTTGTAGTAAAGATAAAATGAGGCCATATTTATAAAGTATTTTACAATATAAATTGCAATATTATATTATAATGCAATATAAATACAATTATAAAGTGCTTTACTATATGAATGCTAGCTATATGTAGCATTGCCGTTATTATCATTATAAAATAATTTCACAAGGGAGAAATTGCTCGTTCCTCGATGGGGATGGGAGAGTGTGGAAAATCAGGAATGGACTTCTTTTGAACGTAAGAGAGACTCAAACTCACTCCCTTCTCATTCTTGGGAATTCCTACCTTGGAAATTCCTTCAAGTCCATCCTCGGGTGCCATTTTGTTCTTAAAGCTTTTTTGCTTCTTGCTCCCCCGATTCCCCTTGAGAGAGATCTCTCCCTCTTCAGATTTTCCCAAGGCACTTTTTATGGACCTTTCCATAGCCCTGATGACACTGCGCATCCGTAGTGGGGATCTGGTGCACAGGCAGACCCCATCAGCTACCTAAGATGGAGTCTCTACTTGGAGCATCCAATTCCCAGCCAACTGGAACTAGCTCCATTCATCATGTTGTCAATCCAGAGTAAAGGAGGGACCTCAAAAGCCATCTGGTCCAACCCTTTGAGACCCAGGTGATAATTGTCAGAGGGGGGATTTGAACTCAGGCCAGAACTAGTGCTCTTTCCACTGAACCACAAGGTCTCAAAGATAGAGGATACTTCAGAGACCATTTAGTCCAACCCTTTCATTTCACATTCAACTTATTTGTGGACATGTTCTACTTTCCACCCCCTTAAACAACAAATTTCTTAAGATCAGAGACTCTGCCATCTTTCTTCTTTCCTCCCCTCCCACTCAGCCTATGGCCTTGCACATAGTAGGTTCTTAATAAATATTGATGAAATTAGCTTGAATTCATCAGCTTGATTATTAGAACTCTCAACTAAGGAAAAGTCAAGTTTTTTAACTTAGGGAGTGATTTGTAAAACAGCTGATAGCTTTAATGGCATGCCTCTTTAGCTGATAAAATTAGCTATCAGAGGAATAACTTATGCTATCCTTTCGCCATAATTTAAATTTATATCCAACTCCCAGTCATCTTCCTAGTGCATGGAAAGTGGCCAAGGTCGGCCTCCACTTCACCTTGCTTGTAAATCATTAGTTTGCAACTATCTCTTGATTTTTTTTATTGTTCCCAACAATGGCGAATCTAATGGAAATAAACATTGGATGGCGTCCCAATAGCAGATGAATTTTCGAGCTGGATCGTCTGTGTAGACGGCACTAAGAGGATGAAGCAGAAATGACGGCTCCTCCATTAGATGCAACGGAGCCTATTGCCAAAGTGTCCATCGATCCATCCAAGGCCACGTCAATTACACTCCCCGGCCGGCCCATTAAGGAGAAGTGCTCAGTGCATTTATCTCCTCCTCCCGAGGCTCCTCATATACATGGAGTCCAACTCGAGCCAGGACGGATGGCACCTCCATTCACTGGTAATGCACGAGGGGGGCCTCCCTGCGGATCTATAGTGGTCCCTGTCATTCTGTCTGTTTATAAATAATTGGCTAATGGATTGCATTAAGTGGGGCTATGACTGCATGTTAATTCTTCCCAAGTCTGTTATTTGGGGGGTAGTTTCTTTGCTGTTTTCCAATAGCCCAGTTTGCCAACATCAGATTTGTTGCAATCCATTTCCAGTGTGTCCACAGGTTTTTGCCTCCCTTGTTTTTCACCCTGAAGAGTTGAGTGAAATCTTTTGTTTCCTCTCGAAATCAGGAATATATGCATAATAATAATAATAACTAATATATATGTAGTGATCAAATATATATATATATGTATCAATATATATCAAGCATAATACTAAACACTTTACAATTATTATCTCATTTGATCCTGGCGACAACCCTGTGAAGTAGGGGCTATTATCATCCCGATTTCATAGATGAGAAAATGAGGGAAACAAAATAAATGACTTGCTCAGGGTCATACAAGTAGCACCAACAATGTAGATCAGCAACTATTTTCCAGGTTTTTTTGCCCTGGAGAGTTGCCGGAGGCATCTCTGAAAGGTTAAGTGGTTTTCCCAGGAATTAAGAGCCAGCATATGAGAGGTGGGATTTGAAGGCCACAGTTCCTCTCTGGGCCTGTTAATGTCACTTGTCATTCCATGGTGCTGTGTAGTTACAAGATCTTTCTACAACTATTGGGCCATTTGGTCCTTATAAGCCATCTGAGAACTAGATGGAGCATTTTACAGATGGGGAAACTGAGACTCAAAGCCGTGACATAACATACCCATACACTGGTTTCCTGACTCTCAGTTCAGGCCTTCTCCCCTCCCCACCTAATATAGTACTGCCTTGTTCCAAGTGGTGTAGGGGAATCTAGTCAGTCAGTCAATAAGCATTTATCAAGCACCTACGTTTGCCAGATACTCTACTAGGACAACACAACTTCATGGAATAGAAGGATTCTCAGGGAATCTTACACACCATCCTTTCTGCATCCTATTTCCCACTATAATCCATGTCCTAGGAGGATCTCCAGGAAAGGCAATGTGGCTTAGCAGAGAGAGCATTGGACCCCATCAGGATAGTCCTGGGTTCAGAGTCCCCATCAGATCCCAGCTCTGCAATGCTGGGCAAGTCTCTTAACCTTTACAGGGCTTATTTCCCCATTTGTAAAATGTAGATGTCAATAATAACAGCACTTACCTCCCCAGGCAGATGTATTACAAGATAATTCCTGGAGAGGTCTTTATACCTCCAGTAGTATAATGGCTGTTGTTATTCTGGCTGAAGATAAGACAGGACAAAAGGAACAGCTGAGGCACAGGACAGGAAGAGGAGGACAAGGACATGAGCATGGGTCCAGCTCAGACCACCATGGAATGGGACAGCTGGAAAAGAAACAAAAGGCCAGAAAGAGGAAGAGACATGTCCAGAGGTGGAGGAGGGGAGAGAGACAGATAGACAGAGACAGACAAAGACAGAGAGAGAGAGAGAGAGAGAGAGAGAGAGAGAGAGAGAGAGAGAGAGAGAGAGATGAGTTGATGAATAGAGGAAGAGATAGAAAAGACAGCAGAGGGGATGAGAGAAAGAGGGAGAACAGAGAGAGATAGAGGAAAAGAGAAGAGAGAAGGAAAAAGAGAGGAGGAAAAAAGAGAAGAGTGAGGAGAAAGAGAGGAAAGAGAAAAAAAGATAAAAAGAATGGGGGGAGAGAGACAGAGAAAAGAGAGAAACTTTATAAAGCACTTACTATGTGCCAGGCACTGTGCTAAGCAAGCGCTGAAGATCTGTACACACACATGTATACAAATATAAGTCTTTGTCCTTATATTTGTATACATGTATGTAAGTATACAAGTATACATGTATGTATATGTACGCTTGTAAAAGCAGGCAAGACACAATCCCTGCCCTCGAGAAGTCTATGTTCTCATGGAGAGAGACATGGAGATGGAAAGGGTAAGGAGGCTGCAGGAAGTGTAGCAGAGGCCGGTCTTGGACAAGGCAGGAGGCTCAGGAAATGGGAGAGGGGAGCAACCATGGAGTAGAAATGGGCAGAGAGCAAAGTTCTGTCCAGATCTCTTAGTTCCAAACCTAAAAGCCTGCACTGCGAGTCCTTGGCACTATACCAGGCAGCCTGGGAAATACAAGACAAGAAGTAATGACTGCATTTACTTACATGCTTCAAGGATCCACGGTTTCATCCCACTTGGGATGACTATTAATTCACAGGATCCAGGACCTAGTGCTGGAAGGGACCTTGGGCACAGATTCCAGCCCTTCCTGTGCCCGGGGATGCACATCCAACAATGATCTGAACCTCTGTCCTCGTCCCTAGAGTACAACCTGTACCTTCACTCACCTCATTTGGAAAGAAGTTCCTAGCCTTCTCAAGTCCGGAAGGAAGGAGAAGGTTGGGTTGGCCCCATGGGGCCTTACAAAAAGTCTCCTTTCTAAGTGTCCTCCAGGGTGGATACTCCCCTGGTGCTCTGCCCTGGTTAATGCCTCCTTTGCCTCCCCTGAGTTCTGGTTCTGGGTCAGGCTCCACCCTTAGCAATCCCCTGAAGTTCTGTACCTGACTTGGCTGGTCATTTACATCCTTCACCTTTTTTTGAGTCTAGAACCTCCCTGTGACATCCCTTTTCCAACTAAAAACATTATTCTGTACATAAATACATAGGATTATTAAGGAAACCAATTATGTTAAAACCCAGTAATCAAAACACAACCCTGATCTAATGAAAGCTTTGAGAGGCAGTGCAGTATAGTGGCTAGGGAGTCAGATTTGCAATAACAAAGACCTGAGTTCAGGTCCTACCTCTGACACATACTGGCTGTGTAACCCCAGACAGGTGCCTGCTCTGGACAAGTCTCCAGGGCTATAGATTACAAAGGAGTTGCTTATATGCATCAGTGAAGGGCATTTCAACCCTGGGATTTCCCAACACTAATGAAATGACAAGTGCAGAAACTACACTCCCCCAACACACATACACCCCATCTTTTGGAAGAGAGAAGGCTTCCTGAGATCTCCACATTAGACTCAATGCCCATGGTCTCCTGGACTCTAAAGATGTTTCCCCAAGTCACAGACCATGAACCATGAATGGGACAGGACCTCCATGGCCAGCTAGTCCAGTTCCTGACATGTAAAGGGAGTGACACTGACACATCCATAGGTCACATTGAGGGTGGTGAAATTTGAACCCAGACCCTCTGCAGACATCAGGGCCAACTTCTTCCCAATATTCAATGATCCACTAAGATAAACTCAGGTCCATCCCATAGAGACCTAGAGTTAATTACCTCATCCTGGAGGGGTCTGGGTGGAGCTCACAGACCTTTCTCTAGGAACAATGCAAAATTCAGAAACTGTGAAGGGATTGGCTCTGAGCAGAATACTAGAGTCAGGAGAAGTGCCGAGATCAAATCCTGCCTCAGACCCTTACCTCCCTAAGCTGCTACTCCTGCTCTTTGAGAACTTCATATAGGAAATGGAAGGAATAATCCATCTGAAGGATCAGCTGACTGGCACTGGAGGGAGAGAACAAGCATCAGGACCAGGAAGATCTGAGTCAGGTTCTGCTCCTGACATTCAATGGCATTATAGTATTGGGTAACGCTGGGCAAATCCTCTCAGATCAGTCAGCGGGCATTCATGAGGTGCTTATTGCGTGCCTGGATGATACAGAAAATAAGAGTACCCTCCCTGGAGTCAAGAAGACCTGAATTCAAAAATGGTCTCAGCTGTGTGACCCTGGGCAAGTCACTTTGCCCTGTGTGCCTCAGTTTCCTCATCTGTAAAATGATCTGGAGAAGGAGATGGCAAACCCCAAACGGGGTCACAAAGAATTAGACTGAAAATGGCTAAGAACAACTATGCCAGGCACTGTGCTAAGAGCTGGAGATACAAAGAGAGACAAAAACACTCTCTGTGCCCTCCAGGACATCCCAGTCTAAAGAGGGGAGATCAGATGCATAGCTCGGGACCAACCAGATTTAGAGGAGATGAATTAAAGCTAGAGGGAAGTCATTAAGCTCAAGGAGATCTGGGAGAGGCTCCTGAGCAGCTCACCAAGTTGGGAAGATTCAGGTTCTATACGACTGGAGGTTTCTTTATTTGCACTGATGAAATCACCCATCAAAACCAAATGAATAAGTGTGTAATAATTATCACAGCTCCAGTGAGATAATATTACAAATGTTGGAGGAATAGAGGCTGGATGTGGGATTTCACTGATTGAAAGCAACGCCCTCTGCCAGGGGAGGGTGGCCACCTCTCTGCATGTAGGGACTTAGAGAGTGATCTGGAGCACTGGGAGTTTAGGCTGTGTTATCTCCAGGGGTTCAGAGGTAGGACCAGTGAACGTGGACGTCAGCCCTACAGCCTGAGCCTTTGAAACACAATCTGCATTTCAGTTAGTTATTCTTCTGATCTTGGACACCACAGCTCAGTCATGACTGAGGAAAAGAAAGGGAGAGATTTTGATTATACCCACAAAAATCTGTGTATCCGTGACCCATTGTGTGTATGTGTGTGTGTGTTGTGTGATATTTATGTTATATGTGTGTGGTTTGTGATGTGTATTGTTGTAATATGAGGGAGTTGTACTGTGTGGGAGGAGTTGTATATATGGGGTGTATGTGTGTATTGTATTGTGGAGGGTGTTGTATTGTGTGGGAGGATGTGTGTTTGTGTGTGTGATATGTATGTTGTGTGTATGGTATGTGTATTGTATTGTGGGGGTGTTGTATTGTGTGGGAGGATGTGTGTTTGTGTGTGTGATATGTATGTTGTGTGTATGGTATGTGTATTATATTGTGGGGGTGTTGTATTATGTGAGAGGATTTTTAAAATTTTTTAAATTATAGCTTTTTATTTTCAAAATATATACACGAATAATTTTCAACATTCATCCCTACAAAACCCTATGTTCTAATTTTTCCCTCCCTTTCTCCCATCGGCAAGTGATGCAATATATGTTAAACATGTGCAATTCCTCTATGTGTGTTTCCACAATTATCATGCTGCACAAGAAAAATCAGATCAAAAAGGAAAAAAATGAGAAAGAAAAAGTGCAAAGAGATAACAACACAAAGTGAAAAGGCTATGTTGTGATCTACACTCAGTTCCCACAGTTCTCTCTGTGGATGTAGATGTCTCTCTTCATCACAAGATCATTGGAACTGGTTTCAATCATCTCATTGTTGAAGAGAGCCACGTCCATCAGAATTGAACATCGTATAGTCTTCTTGTTCCCGTGTATAATGATCTCCTGGTTCTGCTCGTTTCACTCAGCATCAGTTCATGCAAGTCTCTCCAGGCCTCTCTGAAATCATCCTGCTAATTGTTTCTTACAGAATAATGATATTCCATAACATTCATATACCATAATTTATTCAGCCACTCTCCAATTGATGGGCATCCATTCAGTTTCCAGTTCCTTGACATTACAAAAAGGGCTGCCACAAACATCTTTGCACATATGGGTGGGAGGATGTTGTGTGTGTTGTATGGTGTGTTATATGGGGAGGTGTTGTTTTATGTGTTTTATGTGAAAGGATGGTGTGTGTGTGTGTGTGTGTGTGTTTGTTGTGTGTGTGTTTGTGTTGACCTTCAGATCTTGCTAGCTGTTTGCCTCCTGCTTGTGGAATAAATGTAAGCTTGCCCTTCTCATTAGGCTACAGCTTCTTGGATTATTTGCTTCTTATAAATAACAAATGGCATTGAGTGCCCAGGCAAGCCATTAGCTTAGTTTGGAATGGGAACCCCCATCTCCCCCCCACTCTCCCTACACTCCCACCCCACTCCACACACACACACACACACACACACACACACACACACTGTTCTATGGTATAGAGATGGGGTAGTTGGCTGGGAGTGCCCACGGGAAATCTGGCTCAGTGTAGCACCTTCTTCCCTCCCTGCCCCCCTACCCCAAGCCATCTGTGGTTTTGCCTATGAAGAAGAAGCAGGGACCAATCATTCACTGTGAGCTAGGCTGGAGGTGGGGGCTCAGCTTTAGCAGAAATGGTACATACGTGATAACCATCATACAAATATCTTCCCTGGTTCCAATTTCTAACCCACTGAAAATCCCCAAGATGAATTGACCCCCTTTCCCCTCAGAGTGAAATACATGTGTATTTGGGTGTGAGGGGAGAATTTGGGGTTTTGTGTCCAGGATGGCTGTGGAAATGGCCCAGCCCAAGCCACCAGTTCCCTTGTGTCTCAAAGTCTATCCCTTAGCCTTTTTGTCTCTTCTCTGAACTCTCATATTTGGTCTCAAGGCTCCAACCTTCACCTCAAAAGCAAATTCTCATCCCTGGCCTACACTGACTGGATCTTGAGATTCTATGAGCATCGCTCATTCAACCACAGCAGGAAAGCCCAGTGCAGACATTGTAAGTGCTGTTCATCTGAACAAGGGCTCAGGCTTTTCCTGCTTGATTCCAAAGGACAGGATGAGGGGCAGGGAGAGGGGAGATTGATGGATAGAAGCTGAAGAGAATGGACTTTTGGCTCAATGAAAAGGCAAAATTAACAAAGAGAGCTGCCCCAAAGTGAAATGAGCTGTTTTCGAAGGTAACGAGTTGATTGTTACTGAAGGTATTCAAGCAAAAACTGGATGGGCGTGGGTCTGGTAACACTGCATAAAGGAAATTATTGTTCCAATCTGGGTTGGACTGGACAGTTCCTTTCAACGCCAAGATTTTATGACTCTGCACTCTAGTGCAAACCTTTCCTCTTACACTGGGAGGCCAAAGTAGGATGGTCATTGGCCCAGTGGATCGCAAACTCCTTGAGAGCTGTTTGGTCTTTCTATCCCCAGCACCTGGCACATAGTAGGTGCTTGATAAATGCTTGTTGAATTGAGGTCAACCTGCTTGGTTAGGCATTGTATCCATGACCCAGAAAACGCGCGCATCATGTTAATCTATTTGCAGATGATACAATGATGGGAGGCTCAGTCAAGATCCAAAAAGTCCCCCTTGAAACAGATCAAATCTGAGATGAAATTGAATAGACATAAATGTAAAATTAATACTTAGGTTCAAAAAATAATGCTACACTTATGTGATTCAGGTTAAAAAAAATGGCCAGGTATTACAAACTAGCCCCAACTCCCCACTCATGGGAGTTTCCTGCTTGCCACTAAGTTTGCTTCCATGCAACTTGAAGTCCTTTAGCTTCTCCCTAAACTCTTTTCTCACACAGAAACTACTGGGAGCTCAGAACTTTGAACCAGTTTTTTGCCCCTTCCAAAGCTAGGTCATCACAACTCCCTAAATGCTACTATTGGTCCATGGGAATTGATCAGCACATCCTGCAAGAGCCACAACTTTACCCAGCATTGTCATCTGCCTCCACCCAGCCTTAGAACCCATCTATCCACATCCATTTTCTCATCTATAAAATGGGTATAATACTTGTTCTCCTATTCAGCCCAGCTGTTCTATAGTTCATTTGCTTTTTGAACCCTGTTCTCATTCATTCTTTCAATGATGCATTCAAACTGTAGCACAAGCACACCCAAGGACAGAACAAATCATTCACCCACAATAGGAGAACGACCACTGAAACGGTTCTCTTTCAGCCCCAGGTGATGACCAATCATTGTGGATGGGGGCAGGAAGATTGCATCTTCCCATGCAGTTATTTACCTTCTCTAGGGAGTCTCTCAACCTTCATACCTGGAAGACTAACTGGACAGCCTAGTGGACTGAGTCAGCAGTGTGACATCGAAGCCAAAAATTAATATGACTTTAGATTGCATTAATGGAAGCATCAGGGCCATAATGAAAGAAGAGTTTGGCTTTTTGTCCACTGCCTGGGTCGTATTCCATTGGAATATTGCGTTCATTTCTGAACGCCCCATTTTATGAATGAAAAAATCAATCAATGAAGAAATGAATGAATGAAAATCCATTTATTAAACACTTACTACATGCAAGGTGTTGTGCTAAGGCTAGGAATATAATAGAAAGAGAAGCGAGTCCCTGCTCTCAAGGAGCATCCAGCATTGCTAAATTAGAAAATCACAAAAAATCAATCAGCCTATCAAGCCCATCAGCAAGCATCGATTAAAGTATTTGCAATGTCCCAAGCACTGTGCTAAATTCTGGGGACATAAAGAAAGGCAAAAATAGCTCCTTTCCTCAAGAAACATATTCCAATAAGGCAGGGGGCCATGCTTTGTGCTGTAGAAATCGCCCTGGATTTGGAATCAAAGGGTGTGGGTTCAAATCCTGACTAGGACACTCATTCTGTAATGTGGAAAGTAGGAAAGTCTCATCACCTCTGGACTTCTGTTGGCTCTTTAATCTACTTTGTCTCTAAAATCAGTTTCTAGCTTTAAATCTCTGACCAAGCGGAGAGGATGCTATTATTGTCTTGAAGTCTTTGAAGAATTGTTTTTTAAAAAGGGGTTAAAAAATTACACAGGTGATCAACTTTTTCTATTTGGTCCCCAAAGTGGAACTAGGTAGAACTAGGTATGGAAATGATGTCCCTTTTGTCTCTGTATCCCTGGCACCTGGCATACAGTCGGAGTTTAATAAACACTTGTTGCTTGAAAGTCGGTCTTCAGTTCAGTGAAAGGAAAAACATCTTAGTCACAAGAATGGTTCAAGAGTGTGATGTGATGTCTCAGGAGAGCATGAGTTCCTTGTACCTGGAAGTCTTAGGTAGAATCTGGCTGGGAAAAACACTTATAAAGAGAATTCTTCCTCCATTACAAGTTGGACTTGTATTTCACAACTAAGTATATACATTTGTGAGATGGATGCTTTGTGGCTGAGGTTAGGACCAGAAACCATGTGATAGGAGGGTAGGGGATTGGGTAAAAACACCAAAAATTGTCCAGCTGGAAGAAAAAAAAGATTTGGGAGAGAAGGAAGGAGGAGGGAATGAGAGCTGTCTTCAAGAAGCCATCAAGAAATTGTCAGGCTGGGAGTTCAGTCTGAAGATGAGGTGAAGGCTCAGGTTAAGGGTTAAAAACCAAACTAGGGCTGGGATGAGGGTTCACTTTGAGTTGGGGTTAGGGCTCAGCCTAGGGCTGAAGTGGGGACTCAATCTAAGGCTAAAGTTAGGAGAAGGAACAAATCAAAGGTCAAGGTTAGGGCTCAATTTGTATCAGCCTCAGGATGAAGCTAGAATTAGATTCAATTTAAAGCCAGGGTTAAAACTCAGTTTACATTCAAGGACAAGGCTGAGCTTGGGTCTGGGGCAAAAGCTCTGTCTTGAAGACAGGATAAAGAATTAGTTTAAGTTCAAAGTCAAGGCTGGATGGCCATGGTTCCATCCTGAATCATTCTTGTTCAAAGGAAGCAGCTCCCACAACAGGGAAGCCCATGGCCCGGGTCTCATTTGCTCGGTCCACGCTAACTGGTCACCATCGGCTTACGGGAGCCATTTCTTCCCTCAGTGAGCCCCTGGCATGTAACCTGAAGCCTAGAGGCCATCCATCCTTGGCGAGATGAGGTGGGTGACAGTGGGACAGGGAGAATTTATTTCTCGTAGCATGAGGGAAAAATATTTCATACTTGGGCAGTTTTCACAGCTGGCTACCCATGAAACCAGACTGGCCGGGCATGAGTGTGTATATATATATATATATATATATATATATATATATATATATATAGTTCTATCTAGTTGTCTAAGTGTATATATATATATATATATATACACATATATATATGTGTATATATATATATGTATATGTATATATATATGCACTTTGACCACTAGGTGGCACTAAAGGCACTTCTGCTTTTGACTCTCAAGGTCAGCCCAGTGGCCAGCCTTGCCCCAGAATTCCTCTGAATCTGAATCAGGTGGCCCTAACCTTTTCCTCTCTGTCCAGATATCACCTAGACCTGTGACCCAGCTAGAAAAAGCTTCCATTTGTCAATGGCAAATCTAAATGCCACATGGAGGATGTCAAAGGGGAAAGAGAAAAGAAGCATTTATTAAGCACCTATTATGTGCCAGATCCAATTGGAACTGGCTAACTGGGTAAAGAGCCCTTTCCTCTTCTCTTCTCATCTCCTCTGCTCTTCTCCCTCCTTTCCCTCTGTCCATATAGGGTATCATACCCTCACCTGAGGGTGCTCTATTCGAAGGAATATAAATTTTGATACTGATTGTGGATGCCTTACAAGATATCTTGGGGTTTAAGGCCTAGAGTTCTTTCTTAAGCCTTAAACCCAAATCACTCTGCTTCTCATTTATTGGTCAATAATAGGTCCTGGGTCAAGCCCACTGGGTCATTGTTTGGGTCCTGATTGTTCAGAGGGACTATAAATAGCAATTGTTTCAGTTTTGGTCAGAAACCCTATGGACCTTCCCCCCCAAAATTGATTTTTTTTGATTAGGTAAAAGAGACCATTCTTTTCCTCATTTCTTATTAAATCTTAATCATCAAATGGGGTGGTTGCCTCAGTCAAATTGAGATCTGTTAAAGATTTTAGCTTCAAAAGGTCAAGATCTCCCACTGCATCCAGGGCCATATCCAGTCATCCTGATCTATATCTGGCCACTAGCCCCAGATGGCTCTGGAGGGGAAAGTGAGGCAGGTGACCTTGCACAGCCCTCCTTCCTTCCAATCCAATTCACTTGCACATCATGGCACCCCTTCCCTGATGTCCAGATCCTCTTTGAGAATGAAGGACAAACAACAATGTGCCAGACACCGTGTTAAATACTTTACAAATATAACCTCATTTAATCTTTGCAACCACCCTGGAAGGCAAAATTATAATTGTACAGCTGAGGAAACTGAGGCAGATAGCAGTAAAGTGACTTGCCCAGGATCACACAGCAAGGCAGTATCTAAGGCCAGATTTTAATTCAGGGCTTCCTGACTCTAAGCTTAGTGCTCCATCCACTGGGCTTATTTGTTTCTTCCCCATAACAAAAACAAAATGAAATCAGAGAATATTCATCTTTACTATCATTCTCACTTCTGATGTTTTCTAAGATATACAAAGCTCTTTTCCCCACAACCACCTTGTGAAGTAGCTTTGGGCACTTGGAGTCAGAGGACCTGGGTGCATTTTGTTTAAATTCAGAACCTACCCAACTCTAAATCTAAAACCCTAAATAAGGCCTCCCTCAGACTAATAAAACCTGGAAGGAGAAACCCATTCAGTAGCCTCCTTCTTCTGAAATACAGTACTTGATGCTGTGTCTATCCATGTTTCTCTGCCTTCCTCCCAGAGCATCCTTTCTGCAGAGGGTTGGACCATCCTAAGGCAAAGAATTGTGTATGTTGACTTCCCCAAGGCCATTCAATGGAAAAAAAAAAAAACAGACTAAATGAAGGTTTTCTCATGGGCTAGCCACGAGCCTCCCTTTTTTTAGCTAACCATTTCTCCTGACCTACTATTTTTAACCTTTTGCTGAGATTGTAATCAAATCTCCATCATTATTCCCTCCATAGAAAGTGTGTCAGGGCAGCTAGGTGGCATAGTGGATAGAGTATCAGCCCTGAAGTCAGGAAGTCCTGAGTTCAAATCTGGCCTCAGACACTTAACACTTCCTAGCTGTATGACCCTGGGCAAGTCACTTAACCCCAATTGCCTCAGCAAAAAAAAAGAAAGAAAGAAAGAAAGAAAAAAAAGAGAAGAAAAAGAAAGTGTGTCAGCTGGCTCTCCAATGATTCCATTTACCATCCCTAAGATTTCCCAAACCCCTTTCCTTGGTCACTCCATAAACATGCATGCATGTGTACTAACAGACTATATGTATGCATTATAATGCACACATTATGTCATACATTATATCTAATACATAAATTATATATATATATATAAAACAATATATAATATATTCTACATTGCCACTCTACCTATATATGTGTGCATTTGTGCATGCATGTGTACTATACAATACATATATGCACATGTATATATATGAATATGTACAAATCTATGCACTCAGAATAAATGTAAGGTACACAACATACACAACATTTACAAAATAAATATGAGGAGGGGCAGCTAGGTGGCACAGTGGATAGAGCACCAGCCCTGAAGTCAGGAGGACCTGGGTTCAAATCTGGTCTCAGACACTTAACATTCCCTAGCTGTGTGACCCTAGGCAAGTCACTTAACCCCATTTGCCTCAGCAAAAAGCAAAAAAAAAGAAAAAAAAAGAAAAAAAAAAGAAAATAAATATGAGGAAATTTGTCAAAGGAGAACACTAACACCTGGGAGAAGTCAGGAACCCCATGGGGTAAGTATTATAAACATTATAATCCTCATTTTATAGATAAGGAAACAGAGGTTCAAGTTAAGTGACTTACCTAAGGTCACAAAGCTGAAAAGTAATAGAACTGAAACTCAAATTTAGGTCTTTGGACCCCAAATCAATTCAATTTTATTTAACAAGTATTTCTTAAGCATCTGTTTTATATAAGTCATTGTGCTAGACCCTAAGGAAGTATCGCTAGTTAAGTAAATCCTGTTACTACAAAGCATTTCAGACTAGAGATATAAGGAATGGCTTCCTGGAAGAAGTGTCTTTGAAGGCAGTTCCTGAAGGTGCTGATGAGAGAGCAGGACCCTCTCCCTTGCACTATAATGGCTCATACAGGAAAATAACTTCCTAACGAAAGATGTCCCACAAAGAACTGGAAATTGAGGGTCTGCCCGTCGATTGGGGAATGGCTGAACAAACTGGGCTATGTAATTGTGTTGGAACGCTTTTGTGCTCTAAGAAATAATGAGCAGGATGCTCTCAGAAAAAACCTGGAAAGACTACTAGGAGCTGATGCAAAGTGACACGTACTGTATACAAAGTAACTGCTACATTGCAAGATGACCAGCTGTGAGTGACTTAGCTACTCTCAGCAATATAATGATCCAAGACAACTCTGAAGGACTTATGATACAAAATGTTATCCATCCCTGGATGGATACAATCTGAATACAAATTGAAACATATTTTTTGTTGTGTCTATTTTTCTTAAGGTTTTTTGTCTATGTTTTCTTTTACAATGTGACTATCATGGAAATGTTTTGTACACAGGCACAACCTATATCAAATTGTTTGCTTTCTCAATGAGAGGGTGGAGCGAGGAGGGAGAAGAGGAGAGAATTGGAAACTCAAAGTTTTAAAAACAAATGTTGAGAACTGTTTTTAGATATAATTGGGGGAAAATAAAATGCTAAAGAAAATTTTAAAAAGAGCGATGCCCTGCCTCCCCTCCAAAAATGGGGCCACCTCTCATGCCCTCTCCCCACCAAGCACAACCAGTGATCCCTTTCCCTTGGTCTTCCAGTTTGAGATCCGGCAGCTGAGGGCCCACTTGGCTCAACAAGATCTAGACCTGGCAGCAGAACGAGAGGCAGCCTTGCAAGCCCCTCATGTCCTCAACCCCCAGGGCAGCGCCAGGTACAAGGTGGTGGACACGGGAGATTCAGACGATGATGAGACCACAGAGAACATCACGGAGCTGAGACCCCCTCACGGTGAGTTCCTCCCAATCCCCCGCCCAAGGAGCGCTGTTAGGCAGATGGGTTCCTCCAAGGACGTCTTCAGGTCTTACCTGGCAGATGTTTAACCCTTTCCCCCACACCGCCAGGTACAGACAAGTTCCCAGGATTCCCATCAAGGATGACTCCTCTCCCTTTTCTGCATGGGGACTGGCAGAATTGCCTCTCCTCCTCCTCCTTGGGGATCTCAGTAATATCAGTAGTGATTACAATGATGCTTGAAGAGTCCAATGGCAAGAGAGCTAGCCAAAGAACCACAAAGACTTGTGATGCTTCATGGTGTAAGGAGACATATACAGTCATGGCTTAGACTTCTCTCAGCCAATCCCAAGGCACGTGTCCTTATGTATGTGTGACATCATGAGACTATCTTTCAGGAGACTGGCAGGCCCACCTTGACAGATCCAGAATGGATTGAAGAGGGCTGAGGAGAGGGATAAAGACCCATTAAGGGGATTGCATCAATAGAATCACAGACTTCCAGAGTTGAAAGGGCCAGTCAGTCAATAAGCATTTATTAAGCACCTATTATATACCAGGCACCTATTTATTATATACCAAGCACCTATTACATGCCAGTGCTGAGGATTAGGTATACAAAGAAAAGCAAAAACATGGCTCCTGCCTCAAGAAGTCCACAATCTGATGGGGAAGATAATATGTAAATACAAAAATATACAGATAGAAGATTATCCTGAAGCAAAACAACAGTCTCAGGGGGATCAGGAAAAGTTTCCTCCCAACGGTGGGATTTGAACAGAGGCTTAAAGGAAGCCAGGGAAACTAAGGCTGGGGAGGAGGGAGGAGAGAAAAGTGTTATAAGATGGGGGACAGCCAGTGAAAAAGTATGGAGTCAGGAGAGAGTGTCATGTGTAAGAACAAGGAAGCCATAGTTTGTAAGGGGCTTTAAATACCAAATAGAGGGTTTTCTATTTAATATTTGGACAGCTAGATGGTGCAGTGAATAGAGCACCTGCCCTGAAGTCAGGAAAAATCTGAGTTTAAATATGACCTCAGACACATAACACTTACTAGCTATGGGCTAATCATTTAACCCCAATTGCCTTACAAAAAAACCAAATTTAATATTTAGAGGTAATAGGGAGCCACAAGAGGTTACTGAGGAGACAATGACATACTCAGTCCTATGCTTTAGCAGCAACCTCTCAATTCTGGGGCCAACTCTCTTTTAATCATTCCCTGTTTATCCTGTGGATACTTATCTGTACATATTTTTTTGCTTGTGAGGTTGTGAGCTCCCCTAAGGCAGATGTCTCTTTTTGTATTACTCACACTTAGAAACACCTTTACTAAATAAATATTTGTTGACTGATTGTTGATCAGAGGAGAAGCTCAAGGGAAGAAGGCCAATTAGAAGTGAATATGGAGAGAGCCTGAACTGAGTGAGTGGAGAGAAGGCAAGTGAAAGATGTTGAGAGGGTAGAAATGATGAGAATTAGCAATGAATTGGAGAGGGTGAAAGTGAGAGTTGAAAGTGACTCCAAGATTGCCAGCCTGGGTTCCTGGAAAGTGATGGTCCAAGAAGTCCACATGAATAATAATGAAACCTAGAACAGTGGGAAAGGTTTTGCAGAAATGACCCTTTCTCTCCATAATGGCACCCTTCACATACTCTGGTAAACAGATCCAAATTGCTCCATATTCCTACAAAGCACCTCAGAGTCCCATTTTCCTTCTGGCCATGCTTCTCCCTCTATGGTTGACCCATGTGCCATCTTCCAGTTCCAGCTTCCACACAAGCCATCCTCATCCCCCATCTTGCATTTCCTCATTCCCCCATCGACACAGAAGGCAGATGTTTCCAGTTTTGAGTTCATCTGTCAGCTATTTCACAACCAAAGGCCAGAGTTTCTGAGAGTACAGACAAAATAAATGACTGGAGAAAATCTACACAACAGCTTTTAAAGACTCATATCACGCTTTTCCTCTTGCTCAGGCTCTGGTCCATCAGTCGAGCTGAAATAAGTCTTTTCCCAGTCTAGACAAGCATTGGGGAGTCATTGAAACTACTTGGTTGGTGTGCTTTCTCGGTTGGCATCTGGGAAATGCCCATAGAGGGAGAGCCCCACAAGACTTGGAATAGCTGTCTGGCAACCCAGGCTGCTCACATGAAGGAATGAAGGAAGCCCTGGCTGGTAGCCCCAACCTCTGAGCCAACTGTGTTTTAAAAAGGCTCTCTGACATGTGAAAACACAGAGCAGATGCAAGGATTAGTGCACAGACACATGAGTGCGTGAGGAAGGCGGAATCTGAGATGACCCTACGGAGTTCAGGAAGCATCAGAAATGTAGCAGTATCACACAACTGGGAGGGACCTTAGAACAGCCAACTGAATTCTACAGTGGGAAGATGCCTAGAACCTAGAATCTGAAACTTGGAAGAGGACTTAGAACTTAGATCCTAGGAGGTCGGAGTTGAAGGAAAGTTAGAGCCCAGAATGTCAGAAGTAAAAGGAATCGCTGAATATAGATTACCAGAGACTGGCTGGACAAGAAGGGACTTTAGATTTGCTGAATAGAGAATCAGAGCTAAGCAGGACCATAGAAGGGAGAAGAAAAAGGGAATAAGCATGTATAAAGCACCTGAGCCAAGAACTGTGCTAAGCTCTTTTACAAATATCTCAACCTCGGGCTTTAGGTGCTATTATTATCCTTATATACAGTTGAGGAAAGTGAGGCAGAGTGGAAGTGTCTTGCCCGGGACCACACAGCTAAGAAACAGAATGTCATAACTAGGAGGGACCATAAAGTATAGAATGGCAGAACTGGGAGGGGCTGTGGAACATAGAACATAAGATATAGCTGGGAGGGGTCTTAGAATATAAAATCTAGAATGTCGGAACAAGAGAACCTTAAACACAATGCTAATAGCTTGGAAAGACCATAGTACATAGACATTAGATGAGAAGGATCTTAGAATACAAAATGTCAATACTAACAGGGACTTTTGAGTCCCTTTGGCTCCCTTGTTTTACACTTGAGTAAACAGAGGCCCAGAAAGTTTATGGAGTAAATTAACAACAGAGTCAGGATGAAACCCAAACATCCTGACTCCCAACACTGACAACAATGGCTATCCATTGCTGATTGACTCTGCTCAGATCAAAAGCTACTTCAAAGCTCTTTTAGATTTTGATTCTGCACCATTTCCAAATCACTATTAACTATAACCAGTTAGGAAACTTGATTTTGTTGGAAAGAGATAATCAGGGGCTGGAGGCTGGATGGTAGAATTTTTGTTTCCAAAGAAAGGTGGAGTATATTCCAGCAGAACATCTATAATAGGCTTACGAACTATGGTGATGGGCAGAGATGTGGCCAGCCTAGGGTCACCAGGCTTTGTCTTTTGGTACCCACATAGAGAGGGGGCATTTCCCCATAGAGATATCAAGGCACGAGGACCATTCCAAGATGGAGCCTTTACCATTTCCTTGGCCTGGACCCCTTCCTCTCTATGGTGCAGTGGTTCTTATTTTTGTCTCCCAGTGTGTCTTATGCCACCATTGTACTTGGGTAATAAATAGCACCCAACTAATGTAGACTGTCTGGACTAAAGAATTACCCCCAAGATCATCACTGGGATCACCTTAAAGTTTCCCAGAGTGTCTGTGTCCATCTCTCATGGTCAGCACCCCAAAATTTGTCCTAGGTACCAGAATTCCCAGTTATGACTCTGATGATAGGACAAGAAGCAAGACAGAGTATAGCAGTATGAGGAGAACAGCAGGGACTTTGGAACCAGGAAACCTGAGTTCAAGACCTGGCCTTCCAACCAACTAGCTGCATAATCTTGGACAACTTCCTTCCCTCCATTTCCTCTGCTATAAAAAATGAGAATTAAATAAAATAAAATAGGTAGTATAAAGTGTCTCATGTGTCCTCATAGCACTGAATAAAGTATAAGCCAGGAGGACGCTGTCCTTTCCAGTTCTGATGTCCTCTATCCTGAGACCAGCCCAGTTTGAACCATGCTAGGATTCAAAATAGCCACCACTTGCTCAGTTCCTGCCACTATGGAAAGTCTGACAGAAATGTGGTGAAATCAGGAGGCTTCTTTGTCATCAGCAATCTTACAGTATCCAGAGGGAGTGGAAATGGTGAGACCTGAACAGAAATTCTTCCAACCCTGGCCAAGCCCTTCCAGAAGAATCAGGGGAAGCTCCCCTTCCCCCCTCACCCCCTACTCCACCCCATCCTTCACCCCAAGCTGCCGACTGGGTCTCAAGCAGACAAATGCTGGCCGGTTTCTGTTCAGACTTGCTCCAGCCCAAGTCCTTTAAATCATCTTTAAAACCCAGGGCTGCAAAGTCCCAGGCTTCAGGGACTGCCAAGTTCACAGTGCCCCTGTGTAGGCATTAATACTTCCCTCCCAAATTTATTAGTCTTGAAGCTCACCCATAATGAATGAATTACAGTCCCCAGCGGGTGTAGCCACGTCGGCCCGTATATCATCTCAGCCCTTGGAGTCCCATTCCACCATACTGACATTTCAAAATCACAGGAGTCGCTCTGATGGAGGCCTTGTCCATCTGTCTTCCCCGCCACTGATGAGTCTCTCCGTGCTAGTGATTTTGTTACCTCCTAGAGGGAAGGGATCTGGGTGAGGTGCCAAAGGTCAGAGGAAGAAAAGTCACAGTCACTAGCCCCTCTGTCAGAGCTGTGAAGTATACGATAGAAGGGATGGCAGAAAACTTGCAAACTAATAACTTATTTCATTTTACAGAGGAGGAAACTGAGGTCCTGAGAGAAAAAGTGACTCTTCCAAGAGATTTTACTATTAGAAACATAAGATCCTTATGGGCAGAGATTATCTCTCATTTGTGTTTATATACTCAATAGTGAGTATAGTGCCTGGTATACAAAAGGCATTTAATAAATGCTTTTTCATTCAGAGTCAGTCAAATGTAAGAAGTAGGGAAGTGGAAAGCATGCTGAATTTAGAGTCAGAGAACTTAGCTTCAAATCTTGATTAAGCTATGTACTTTTGAGCATACTACTGAACTTCATTGTGCCTCAGTTTCCTCATTTACAAAATAAAAGGATTGGATGAAGTGAGTTGTAAGAGTCCTGCCAGGTTTAAACCTGGTGATCCTAAATAGCAGAGCTGGAATTTGAACTCAGCTCTTCAGCCTACAAATCCTGTGCTCTTCCCACCTGGGTAGGCTGCCTCTCTAGCTCAGACATTCAATGACTCTGTGTCACTCTCAAAATCCTTTGGAATTTTTTTTTGGCTGCTGAGCTGGGAGGCAGGATTCCTGGCTTCCCTCCCAGACTCTACCAGTGATTCATGCCACCTGCCCTCACCAGCCTCCACTCCCTGATGCTACAACCATGGGCAAGTCAGGCTGCTTTCCCCAGAGGGCAAAGCTCAGTAATGAAGGCTGTCAGCTCTCCACTTGACTGGAGCTTTGGAAGGATTAATGAGGTCATGGTTGCAAAGAGTTCTGGATGCCGAGGAAGGAAAGTATCACGAAGGTACAAAGGAACAGAGCCGTGGGCTCTGTTCTCTGTAGCCATTCTGCCCACTGCCAAAAGTCCCATTGGCCTAGAGGCTTAGGATTTCACATTCCAAGTTGGATATGAGACAGTAAGCATTTATTAAGCACTCGCTGTATGCCAAGTACAATGTGAAGTGCTGGAGATACACATACAAGCAAAAGAAACACGATCCCTGTCCTCAAGGAATTTGCATTATCTAATAGAGGGGGGCAACATATAAAAAGGGGTTGGAGAAGGGATAGGAGAGCTAATAGATCCTTCCATGTATATGGTAGCAAAATTTGTAAGCAGCCAGGTGTAGAATAAACATACTAGACCTGGGCCCATCTCCAAAATGGAGACTCCAAAAGAATCTCACTAGTGGGTACAACGACTTGCCTTGGCTGCCTCAATACCCAGGAAGTCAAATTACCTCTGAGCCTCATTTTCCACATCTAACAAATGGGGAGATGTGACTAGATGATCTCTTGGGTCTCTTACATTGATAAAGCCATGATCCCATGGCCCCAGAGTGGTCAGGGAGGGGAGGTTTACGTCTTCTCAGAAGACCTAACAGTTCCTCAGCTGTATTTCCTATAAGTGAGGGATTTGGACTAGATAATGTCAATGATCCCTTCACACTCTAAATCCTGGAATTCCACAACCCATAATTCCATGTTAGATAGTTATGGGAAAAGAATCATTAGAATCAGGAAAAACCTGAGTTCAAAATCTGCCTTAAGATACTACCTAGGAAAGTCACTTAAACTTTATTTGCCTCAGTTTCCCCAGCTGTAAAATGGGGATAATAATAGTGCCTCCCTCCTAAGGCTGTGAAGCTCATATGCAACCACTTATAAAACAGAGCTTTGTAATCCTCAACATGCTCAATAAACATATTAACATGATCCAAGCACGTCCACTGAGAGGTGTAAAGAGTGCGCTTGGATGAAACTCAGGAGGCCAGGGTTGGAGGCTGGCCTCAGAAGCCCATTGACATTGGCCGAGACTCAAAGTCTAAGTCTGAAGCTCTGTGATTGAGGGATCGTGGTGCTCACACTCCTTACTTATCAGAACAATTGTGAGGAGAGTATTTTTACAGCTTAAAACACCACAAAAATATAAACTTTTCAGCCCCATAAATGCAGAGGATGGGAGCAGCCCAGATGTTCTCCATCCCCTGAGCTGAACTGAGGTTTGAAGGAGACTTTTTTTTTAAAAGGCAGAGGGGACGAGAGAGTGCAAAGTCACAAATGTGGTTGATGGAATGTTATGTGTGAGCAACAGCAAGAAAGCCAACGTTTCTGGATTGTGCCAATATGGAAGGGAAACAGGAAATAAATCTGGAAAAATGGAAAGTAGCCAGTTTGGCTGGACAACAGAGGGCATGAAGGGAAGTATTCAGTTGGAACCCAGTTATAGAGGACTTCATATACCAAAGGGGATCCCTTCTCATTCAAAAGGAGATGAAAAAGTCCTCCAACCTCCCAAGAAATCACTCTCCAAGATACTGAGGGCAATATTTGAGGTCAAGGGCTTAAATCCCAATGCATCCTCTGTTGCCAGCTCATCCAGCAGCCCTGCCACATAGGCTGAGCTAATTCACAGCCACCATCACCAGGTGATTCCAGGGTAGCCCACTCCAGTGGAGCATAGCTCTGATTACCAGGAAGTCCTTCTTTAAATAATCCCAGGACACGTTTTCCTTATTCTCAGGCAAGTTGGCCTGGCCCCCACCAAAGCCTGTTATAAGGAGAATAGCCCCTTTGTCTAGAAAAACATCAACTGAACAACAGAAAAGGGTTGATGGACCTGGGAAGGACGGGGCAGAAATAAAAGCTATAAGGCTGGAGGCGCAGAAGGATGCTTGGAACCACTTACAGCCCCTTCCTCCCTTTTCAAACACCATCGTAAAAATGTGCACAAATGCTATTCCAAGCTGGCCTGTTGGCAGCTGCAACACTGAAACCATTGAGAAGATGCTCACAGGTCGACCTTGACAGAAGTTGGGATGGGGGAAGGCAGGCAAGAAGAAGAACTGGCGTCCTCTGTCTGGGCTGGCATTTATGGTAGCACCAAATTTACTGTTTTTACCTTGGCCCGGAGACCAAAATAAAAGATGAGCTTACCAGAGGGAAGGGATTTTTCTCTAAATGGCTTTTTTATGCCTAAATTGGGGCAGCTTTCTCTTCCATGCCCACATCCCACTGAGGGAGCAACAAGGAAGGTCAGAGGGCCAGACTGTGAGGGCACTGGTCTTTTGGCCAGAATTAGGTCTGGGAGAAGGGCCCAAATGGATTTTCCAGTTTCCTTCCTACATGTTCTTTCTTCCTTCAGAGAATAACATTTGGGGGAGGTGCATGTTCCTGTAATTTCATCACAGTAGAGTCCACCAAGCTAACAGTAATGTATTCCAAAGAATTCAGAATGAGCATCTTGCAGATGAAGAGGAGGGGTCCATGGCAGGTGTGAGTAAATTGCACCATAGAATCAATGAGAAACAACAAAGAAATGTAACATTCACAGAAGAGATAATCCGGCACTGTGGCAAACTGGAAGAATGGCTGGTGGACAATTCAAATACTCCACTGGGATACTTGTGAAATCAAGCGAAATTTAGGAAACCCATATTGAGAGGACCCTCACCCTTAATCCCTCTATGATAAATTTACATGATGTCATACTCAAGAGCCATACAAAATAGGCAGGGAGAGTTGGGTGACACTCTGCACCATTGGAGGGAATGTCCACCTCAGTGAGATCACAAATACGTGGGAATATATACATAATAAGAGAATTCCCCATTTGGAAACAAAATATTTACAATAAATCTCTTACTTGTAGAACCCGTTTTAGGGTCCTCGGAGAGATGAAAAAATCAGCTAAAACTTGGCCCTGTCCCCATGGAGCTGATAATCTAATAACAGCATAAGATTAATCAAGTAGTTTGACTAGATCATTGGAAAAATAATGAAAAGACTGTTCACCATGTCATACTAACATAGACTGAAGGAACTCGGGCTGTTTAGCCCAGAGAGAAGACTGTGGGATGATGGGATGAACAAGAGGAATTAGATTCATTCTGCTTGACCTCATAGGGTAGGGATAGATTTGATGAATGGAATTGGCAGACAAATTTTGACCTGATTCATTTTTTTCCACTGAATAGTATCTTTTTTCAATTACACGTAAAGATAGTTTTCAACATTCACTTTTGTAAGCTTCTGAGTTCCACATTTTTCCTCCTTCCTTCCTTCCCTCCATCCTTCCCGGGACAGCAAGCAAGTTATAGATTATTTATGTACAATCATTTAAAACCTATTTCCATATTAGTTTTGACCTGATTTAAGAGGGATATTTCTCCAGCTTAAGACCTATCCTGAAGTGGAATAAGCTGCCCCCACAGTGAGTTTTCTGTCACTGGAGGATTTCAAACAAAGATTGGATTAACACTTGTCAAGGATATGACAAAGGGGAGTCCTGTTCAGGTGTGAGTGGTCTACCATTTTTCCAACTTTACCATGCTGGTGTGGTTTTTAGAATGCATAATATTAGAACTTCCCAAAAGAAAGCACCATGTCATAATTCATTACAAATGAATTTCAGGGTTTCATAGCAGGAAAGGCATTTGAGTTGGCTTTTAACAGTTAGGCAAGAGGAATCCAGCAAATCCAGATGGGATGGGTAAACATTCCAGATCCAGGGAGCCCAGGATCTGATCTTTAACTCTCAAAGGCCTCTTAACTCAACAGGTTAGGGAAGAAAGTGGTGAGATCAGTTAAATTTAGTCCCGGTATCATTTGTTGTCATTCAGCCATTTTTAAAGTCATGTCCCACCCATTGTGACCCCATTTGGGGTTTTCTTGACAGAGATAATGGGGGGGTTGCCATTTCCTTCTCTAACTCATTTTACAGATGAAGAAACTGAGGTAAACAGGATAAAGTGACTTGCCCAGATTCACTCAGGTAGTAGGCGTCTGTGGCCAGATTTGAACCCATGAAATACATTTGAGGAAGCTGAGG
>JAJPUD010005039.1:0-10654 GCA_023553655.1 Myrmecobius fasciatus | reverse complement strand
TCTGTGGCCAGATTTGAACCCATGAAATACATTTGAGGAAGCTGAGGTAAACAGGGTGAAGTGACTTGCCCAGCTTCACACAGGTAATAGACACTTGTGGCTAGATTTGAACCCATGAAATACAGATGAAGAAACTGAGGTAAACAGGATAAAGTGATTTGCCTAGATTCACACAGGTAGTAGGCATCTGTGGCCAGATTTGAACCCATGAAATATCTAAGATACTTCCTGCCCTCAAAGTGTTTCTTATATAGTTCAAATGCCTGGGAGGGCTCCTCTACCAGGGAAGCATTTTGTTTTCAATCATAGCAACTACAAACTTAAATGGTACTTCCGTCTCTACCTGTAGAAGTAGCATCTACACCTCCCAAATCACTATGAAGTATGTTTCCAGGCTTAGGGTGGATGCTTAGGAAATGTCAGGGCTTTGTATAAATCCTAAAGGAAATGCTTCTTCACTCTGTGTTCCTTTCACCAGAACTTTCACTAGTGAAGTTTGCACCCGGGGCAAATTTCCATTGGACGTATTTTTTTTTTGCAAGGACAGAAGAGATTCCCATTTGATGTGATTACTAAACAACATCTGTTGCTTCTACATTGTCAGAGGACTACAAGGGCTCAGGCAACCCGAGGCAGCATCCCCACCACCTCACCCTGGTTCCATCGGTGCTCACCAACCTATAACAGTAATGGGTCCCCATTCCCATTTGCCAGGGAATACTGAGACCTAAAGGAGATGGCTCCAGCTGTTTGAGCTGCCCGAGCTGGACGGAAGGGATCTGTACCAAATACCTCCTTGCCCCCATCACTTCCACCCCAAATGGGATCCCTTCCTCCAGGTCTGCTGCCAGCATCGCTTGGGTTTCCTCTCCCTAATCCCAAGGGGGAACCAGCTACCGCCTCCTTTCCCAACATGCTCAGGCAGATGCCCCTAGCTGTGATGGGGAGATGGCATTTAGAGCATGAATTATGGATGGGCACAAAGAAGTGTGTTTTGCCATCAGCTCCCGGCAAGAGCATTGTTCTGCTAGTTCAGGGGTATGCCCCCGGGCATCTCACCAGGCCCCCTTTAAACTCCAACATTAGCTCTCGATGCACCTCTGACTACAGGCATTTAAGGAGCAACAGGGGCCAAAAAAGCTTTTTAAGACCCAATGGGGTGCGGACCACAGGCGTGTTGCCTGGGAGGGCTGGGGCTGACACTGCTTGGTCATGTCGGGAGAGCACTCCTCAGAAAACATCTGTTCCTTTCACCTGCAAACCACTGGGAGCCTCCAGAGTCAGGCCTTGGGCTGTGAGGGGTGGAGGTGGGGGGGTCCTCCAGCTCCCAGAGATGAGCTCAGCCTTTCCCAAGCCCTCCCTCCCCTCCCCCAGAGCACTTAAAGAGAGGAGGCTTTTAGAGCCTCAGCTAGATACCAAGCTGGGCAGAGAGGCTCCCTCTCAGAGGAGAAGACCACGTGCCCCCAGCTTTCAGCAGCAACACAAACTCCAGGCAGTCATCCCCCCACCCCCACTCCCCCTTCAAGGCCATGGCCACCAGTCCCAGCCCCGGCTGCAAAGCCTTCTTGTCTGAGCAGTCCCAGAGAAGAGTGTTGGGGACCCTTTCCATCCCAGTTCCACTCTGGCTGGGCCATTCCTTTTCAGAGACCCCTCTCGAGAAGCCACTTTTTCCTTACCTGAGAATAAATGATCACTGATGGATCTGAAGTTCATTTGCTTTCCACTCTGGGGCTGTTAACCCATTTGTTCCCTTGAGCAATCTGAAAAAACCTATGGACCCTTCTCAGGATAATGCCTTTAAGTCCCCATTTTTAAAAATAGGATTCTATTTTCAATGAAATTTTAAAATAAATGTTTTTACATTTTAGCAGAATCCTTTTATTAGTCAGATATATTATTTATGTCAAGATCAGGAGAGATAAATCATAGAAGGAGAAATAGAAAAATATCATTAGTGAATATCAATTCAAAATCTAAAAATAAATCCTGTGAAACAAACTAAGCAATGCACTCCCCCCCAAAAAAAAATTTTGTTTTTTTGTTAAATAAAATTAAGAAATTTGACCTTAGAAATCTCAGGTTAAGAAACTCTGAAGTCTTTGCTGAGTGTCCCCAAGCCCTTCCCTGTGCTGGATGTTGCTGGGGAGATGAGAGATAGAGCAAATAAAGATCCTGCTCTTGGGCTGAGTGGTGAGATTGGAGAGGCAAGGTTTCTATGGGAGACAATGAGAGCACAAGAAGATCAAGGTGCAATAAATAAGTCACTGGATTGCCTATAACCGTGCATTGTGGGATGTATGGATACTTAGTACCTGGGGAATTAGGAAGGGGAGAAGGAAGTGTTGGGCTGGGGTTATACAAAAAAGTTTTTTGGAGGAGATGGGACTAGAACTAGAGCAGGATTGAGAGGAAGAGAGAAGAGCTGGAGCCAGCTGGTAATGGCTTAGGAGAATCGATTATTAAATTTTCAAAATGGGCAGTTACAGCTCTGAAATCAACAAATGCCACAAATCAAGGCTCAGTTTATTGTTTTGTTGATTTTTCTAGATTTAAGATGTTATTACAGATCAAAGTGTGTTTTATATTTATTCTTTGACATGCGTGTAGTTTCCCCAATAAAGTGCAAGCTTGTTGAGGGCAGGGACCAATTCCATTTTTGTCTTTATATCTCCAGCATCCAGCACATAGTGGGCGCTTAATAAATGCTTGTCAAACAAACAATTGAATGAATATGTACCATAGTATGGATACTCCATAAATATTAAGGAACCCTTAGCAGTTTGCCTCTCTGTCTCCCTCTCCCAGAAGCCATGGTGAAGGATGACATGAATAGCTACATCAGCCAGTATCACAATGAGCCTAGCAGTGGTAAGTCTCCTTTCCTAAGCCCTAACTGACCCTCCAAATAAGCCCAAACGTGTGGCCGCCGTGAGGCAGGTGTCATTATTTTCCAGATTTCTGTCTTCTCCTCAGGAATCTCAGCAAAAAGCACCATGTGAATGTTCCAAGGGTAAGAGCTTACCTCCTCCACCTGATGGTAGTAGCCTTGAATGACAAAGTACTCAAGAGAAAAGCAGCAGCCCACAGAGGGTCTGACTCTCTGGGACAGTGCAGACAAATGTTTCTCCCTGGCAGGCATTTTCAGATCTGTGGGATTTGGGTCTGGAAGAGATCTTAGGATCTAATTCAGTACTTTTATTTTAGAGATAAGGAAATTGTGACCCCAAAAGACCCAAGATCACACCATCAGTGGCAGATTCAGGATTTTGAATTTTCGTTCAGTCTTATTCTTATTGCAATCTCCTCAAGCATAACCTGTTATTTTTCCTCCTGAACATCTAATTCATTTTTTTAAAATGTAATACATGAGTTCAGTCTCTGTGTGACTTGTATAAGAGATCCTAGAATACAAACACAGCCCTTGAGTCTACCTGAAACCAAGCCCAGGAGTGATGGTGAGCACATGACTTCAAAGTAAATACTACCTGAAGAGGATGGGGAGGTGATAGAGAAGGTCAGAATGGGAAACTCCAGACTGTGGGCCAACATTAACCTTTAGTTTGATTTCCTCTAGCCCTCAGAGTGACTTTATTCTGGATCCAGCTACTTACATCCCAGGACCATTTAGTTACCCCTTCCCATGCTGGCTGTCATCCAGCACAGAGTCTCTAGAGATAGAAAGCTTGATAGAGCAGGTAAAGTGTTGGGAGCGATGGTTAATCTGACTTTTAAGGGACAAATACGTAACAAATAATAATAATACTCTAAAGCTAACCTTAAATAGCATGTAATCTCTGAGTAATAATCACCAACAGGCAAACAAACCACTCTGCCGCTTTAATCCTCTATCTCTCCTCTACTCTCCATCTTTCTTTTCCATTCTCACTTTCTCCATTCCTACTTTCCCTGAATCTCTCACAATTCTTTAAAATATAGAACTGAATTTTTTTAAAAAATGTTTGGTGCTTTTGTATTAAAGTTTTGCTTCCTCAATTTTATTCTTGATTTTAAAGGCAAGTGAGTTAAAGATCTATTTCTATAGCAATGAGAAGATAGATAAATAGTTTTGATTTTTATATTAATATGCTGCCCTTACTTAAATGTTTTCTTATGGTTGATAGAAAGAAAGACTTATGGATGATAGAAAGAAAGACTTGACCCCACAAGTAGTTAAGCATCTCCCATTCACTCGAGTACTTGGGAAAGTGAGGTTACTTAACAGATAAAGTCACATCTCTAGAACCCCAACAGTTGGCAATGATCAGACATATTCACCTGAACAGGGATTTCTCTGTTTTGGGCTCCCAAGAACTCATTTTCAATCTCAGAATCTCTGAGCTCCGAGTTCTTGGAAGCCATCTAATTAAATTCATACCCAACCAAAAATTCTCTTTGTAACATTTGTGAAGAACTAAATCCCCACTTGAAGATCTCTAGTGATGTGCAGTTCCCTGCTGCCCCTATTCCGCCTTGAACCAACTCTTAGTATGGGGAATTTTCTTCTTCTGGCCAAAATCTGCTTCTCATCCATTCTTTAAAGTTCTGGTATCTAGAAACAAGAACAACCCTACTTGTCCATGACAGCCCTTCAGATTCTTGAAGATGGGGTGTGTGTGTGTGTGTGTGTGTGTGTGTGTGTGTGTGTGTCCCTTACCCAACTATTCCAAAAGCCTTCTTCAGAATGGACAATACTAATACCTTCAACTGATCTCTCCATATCAGGATTTTTCAACCTGGTTAATTTGCTCTAGACATAATCCAGTTTTGCCAATGTCTTTTCTAATTTCAATGATCTTGTGATGAAGAGAGCCATCTACACCCAGAGAGAGGACTGTGGGAGCCGGGTGTGGACCGCCATGTGGCGTTTTCACTCTTTTTGTTGTTGTTTTCTTGCATTTTATTTTCTTTCTCATTTTTTCCTTTTGGATCTGATTCTTCTTGGGCAGCACCATAATTGTGGAAATATCTATACCTATATTGGATTCACATACTTTTTTACCATGTTTGACATATATTGGATTACTTGCCATAAAAAATAAGGGCGGGAAGGGGAGGAAATTGGAACACAAGGTGTTGCAAGGTTTAATGTTGAAAAATTATCCTTGCATCTGTTTTGAAAATAAAAATCTTTGATTAAAAACAATAAAAAAAATAAAAATTCACTTAAAAAAAAGATAGTGCCCAAGACTGGCAAGAGCAAAGGAAAGGTTGTTAGTGTTAATGAGGTAAGAAGAAAGTTGAATTTAGAGTCAAATTAAAATGTCTAATGGGCAGCTGATCACATGGAACAGTAGCTCAGGAGAGGAAATTGAGACTTCAATAAATCCCCAGGAGCTGACCAGGTCACCAATTGGAAGAAATGAAAGAAAGATAGTGAGAGACGGACAGAGAGAAAGACAGAGGGAGAGAGAGACAGACAGAAAGAAAGAGAGACAGAGACAGACAGAGACAGAGAAACAATGAGAGACAGAGACAGAGACAGAGACAAGGAAACAGAGAGATAGAGACAGAGAAAGACAGACAGAAAGACAGAGAGATGGAGACAGAGAGAGAGAGAAAGAGGGACAGAGTCAGAGAGACAGAGAGATGGAGAGATGGAGGGAGGAAGGAAGGGAAAAGGAAAGGAGAGGAGGGGGGAAGAGAAAACAGGTTGGTGGCAAGTGATTCCCTTTCTCAGGAACGATGAGCCAGTATGGGAGACTGGCAAAGGCACAGTCAGGCAGAAAGCACCAGCCCTGGAGTCAGGAGGACCTGAGCCTCAGACATTTCCTAGCTGTGTGACCCTAGCAAGTCACATAACCTTGATTGATCCCCGGTTCCCAGGCATCCCCCCCAAAAAAAGAAGGAGAACCAGAAGAGAGCAGTGTTGTGAAAACCCAGAGAAATGAGCCCATCCAGGAGGAAAGAGTGGCTGACATTGGCAGAGGCTGCTCAGTGGTCAGGAGAATGATAACTGAGAAAAGGGCATCAGACCTGGCAGTGAAGGGCTCTTGGGTACCTGGAGGAGCCGTTCCAGTGCAATGATGGAAGCCTCCTGAGCCTCCAGAGAAAGGAGAGGAAATGAAGGCAGCTGCCGCCTTTCTCCAGTGGTTTAGTCCAGAAGGGAAGGAGGGCTATAAGATAATACTTTGAAGGGATAATAAGCTCTGGCCAGGGTTTTTAAAGACAGAAAGATATTAGGCATCAGTGGAGCCGGGAATACTGAGCATTAGATTATATCACGAAATGCCCCTCACTGTGGCAGGATCGTTCTGGGATGCCCATCACCCTTTGCCCAGAGAGCACCAGAAAGAACTCGTGTCTCATTTGGGTAATCAGCCTAAGTCTCTCCTCCCTGCGGTTTGGTGAAAGTCTAGTGACCCAAATTGGGGGACAGAGGCACGTTCTGGCCCCGTCACAGCCGGACCATCTCCATGCTCCCCCTGCCCCATCATTTTCCCACTCAGCCCCATTTACCTAATTGTGCCTTCCCACACTCCTACCACTCTCAAGAACACTCCAACTCATAAACTTCCAAGCACTCACCATAAATGCTAACTCTCCATTAACACTCACCGCTCCCTCCTCCACACCCAGACCACTTTTCCAGTCAGTAGCTCACACCAGCCTTGTGACTCCCTGATGATGCCCTTACATAGGCTAGGGGAGTAGCTGGCGTCCAAGCCCGTATCTCTGTCTCTCTCTGTCTCTCTCTTTGTGTCCCTGTCTCTGTCTGTCTGTCTCTCTCTGTCTGTGTCTCTGTATCTGTATCTCTATCTCTCTTCCTGTCTGTCTCTGTCTGTCTATCTCTCTCTGTCTCTTTCTCTCTCTCTCTCTGTCTGTCTCTGTCTCTCTTCCTGTGTCTCTGTCTCTGTCTCTCTCTGTCTGTGTCTCTGTCTCTGTGTCTCTATCTCTCTTCCTGTCTGTCTCTGTCTGTCTGTCTCTCTCTCTGTCTGTCTCTGTCTCTCTTCCTGTCTGTCTCTGTCTGTCTGTCTGTCTGTCTGTCTCTCTCTCTCTCACACACACACACAGAGCTATTTCTCCTTTTCTCTTCCTTCCAACTTTTGACATGTAATGAACTTGAAGTCCATTAAGAACCACTCAAAAAATGGGCATATATATATATATACATATATATATATATATTCCTTTCACAGAAACTTGCTCTTCAGTCAGCCAGTCAACAAGCATTTATTAAGCGCTTACATTATACCGGCACATGTGAAGGCACTGGGGATATCATCTCGAAAGGGCAAAAACCCCTGTGCTCAGGACTCGCTTTCTAATGGGGAAGAAAACGCACAAATACTGTACCTATAAGAAATATTATAGTGGAAGTGGAAGGAAGCTGAGGAGCATAGGTACTGGCAATGAGGAGGGTAGAGATGGGGACCCAAGAAAGGCTTCTTGAAGGAGGAGAGGGAAGCTGGGAGGCAGAGAGGAGGAGGAGGGAGAGCATTCCCCGGGCAATCCAGAGGTGGGCGACGGGATGTCGTGAGCGAGTATCCGTGTATCCCAGAGCGCGTGGTGGGGAGAAGCAGCAGACTGGGAAGGTGGGAAGGGCTTTAAAAGCCCAACGGAAGCTCTCTCTGCTCCTGGAGGTACGAGGGGTGTTGAGTGGAGGTCCATGGCAGACGCCCTTAATTCCGACTTTCCTCATTTGCCACAGACAGCGGGGTTCCGGAGCCCGCCATCTGCGTCATCACCACGGCCGCCATCGACATCCACCACCCTGACACCTCCTCTGACCGGTTCACAGTGGACGTGCCCCTGAAACTGGGGAGCAACGGCACCTGTCCCAGCATCACATCGGGGAGCGTGTCCTGCTCGCTGGGCAGCTCCGTCACGTGGGCCCAGAGCGACAGCAGTCAGACTCTGGGCTCCTCCACAGACTTCAGCACAACTCGGGACGAGTCCTCGGAGCTCTGCCCCTTGGAACAGGGGGGGACCTTCCCCCCGGTGTCGGCCCCCCAGCCCCAGGTCAACAGTACTGTAGTCCAGGAGCTCCTCTCCTCCCTGTCGGAGGACTCCTGCTTAGCCCAGAAAGGCTTGGACCTGGTAAACCTCAGAAGGCCGAGCCCAGCCAGCTCTGCCCTGACCAGCCCGGAGGTGGAACACAGGGTGAAGGTCTATAATGAGAAGAATCAAGAGGCCTTCACCGTGTTCCAGATCAAGCCAGTCATCCACGTTCAGCCCAGCCCCGCCATGTTTGAGGAGAAGTACAAGGCTTTGGACTCCAAAGAGCAGAAGTCCAACCAGATCCCGGAGTCCTGACGTGTCTTGAAGCGGGGTTCAGGGAGGCCGGTGTGGGGAGCGGGGAGGGATTGGAGAAAGCAGGGAGGGGGGAGGATGGGAGACAACCGCGTGGCAGCTTTGCGGGGACCGTTACCAGCAGGGCCTTGCTCCTTGGGGGGCCGGAGAAGAAGCCCACTCTTCCTCCGGATGCATGAGTCCTGAGAGCTAGCACAAATCCATTCTGTTCCGCCTTCCGAAGGGCTATCTGCTCGCCCCTTGGCAAAGCCACTGCACTCTACAGTGACTTCATAAGCCCTTCAGGTCCTTCAGACTTCATTCTGGGCCCCGGAGGCAGGAGGGGTGGACTGGGGGGGGGGGGGGAGGGGACGAGGATGGGACGGCGGTTGTTTTTTAAAAGTCATTTTTACAAAGATTGTTGACCTTTATGTCCGGGTCTGGCTTTAGCAGGGGAGAGGACAAAGCAGCTGAGTGTCAAATTCTTTCTCTGATTTCTTACATTTTCTTTGTACACAACAGCTCTAAACCCCTTTGTACCAATATTGTGACTGGTTTTTCTTTCTTTTATTTCGGGATATTTTTGACCTGAAAAGCCCTTTTTCAGAGAACCTTCTGGAAGGTCAAGACAGGAAAAAATGGGGGCTGAGGGTCTCTCTGTTTCATTTGACTTCCAAGCTCATATTTCATATTTCTCATATTTCTGACTCCTATGTCATAGTTCTCATATTTCTGTCTCATATTTTATCACCAGGATCCGTGAATATTCTGAAATCAAATCTTGGGACAACTCGGTAAAGTCTAAGAGGGTGAAAATGGGGAAGGAGCTACAACTTGGCGGCTTTCATAATGTTATTTTTAGAAATCTAGCCAACTTACAAAGAGATTAAAAGGAAGCAGAAAGGGGAAAGGTCTTCCAGCCTTGAGGTCCAAGTCAAGGTTCCAGAAGTGACAGACTTTGGTCATTAACTTTCAGATACTGACAGGCCACTAACTAGGTAAGAGTGATAGGAGTTTTGGGCAATCCTTCAGCACTGGAGAAACAATTGTAGCTAGCAAGGGTGATTTTCATGAAAGTGTGTAACTGTCTAAACTCAAGGTGAGTTCCCCCATATCACCTAACTTTCTACCTAGGCCGCAGCGGCCTGTCCAGCGCTACCGGATGAAGCTTTTCATGCTACTGCCCCAAGTGCAAAATTACGTATTTTAAGGCTTGTAGCGGTGAGATTATTCCTTCCCAAAGTCAAGTCCTAGTAGGTCACGCTGTGCTATCTGACTGAGGCGTCCAGTCTTAGATCCTGACCACGTCTCCCCTCTGAAGGAAGACAATTGGCCAGATCATCTGTGCTAGCTCTAAAACAGGCAGGATTGTTTTCAATAATGTGGGTGCTCCTTGCCCTCACTCAATCAGCAAACATTAAGCCCTCAAAGTGAGGCAGATCCAATCCTTTAGGATATCCAGTCTAGGCAGGGAAGAGAACATATAGCCAGTCAATCAACACTTAATACCTACTATGTGCCAGACATGGTGCTAGGCTCTGGGAACACAAAGAAAAGCAAAAACACTGTTTTTACCTTCAAGATCGGGTCTAAAAGGAGAGATCTGCAAACAACGATGTGCAAACAAGACACATTTTGGGTATAGTTCAGTTATTTTTTAGTCTTATGGGAAAGAGAGGACAAACTATGGATGGGCTCCGAGGAGCAACACAAGACTGAGGAGGACCATCAGGAAAGGCTTCTTGCAGGGAGGGAGGAAGAAAGGCAGATGGCAGAGATCAGGAGTCCAGGTGTAAGGGACAGCCAGAGGAAAAGGCTCAGTGGGATACACATAACAGAGGTAATTTGGAGGGAAGCACTAACACTGGTTGGAGTGGGAAAAGTCTCCTGTCGTCGGTGGTGAGGCTCGAAGGACATGAGGGTTTCTGAGGGGAAGGAGTGAGAAAATGAGGAAGCCCAGAAGCAAAGATGAGCAAAAGCCTGGAGAGGAACAGCAATAAAGAGGTGAGTCTGGCTGGTCTGTAGTGTACATGCAGGGGGTGATGTATAACTGAAGCCGGGCCATGGAAGGCCTCCATGAGCTGTGACCCACTGTCTGTCTTCTCCATGGCCAATCATAAGGAGTAATATAGAACTGAAGCCGGGCCATGGAAGGCTTTCCTTCAGAAAACTCCATGAGTTGTGTCCTATTGCTGCCTTTCCCATGGCCAAGAATAGGAAGTAATGTATAGCTGAAGCTGGACCATGGAAGGCCTCTATGAGCTGTGACCACTGTCTGCTTTCTCCATGGCCAACTGTAGACTGATGAGCTCTTCCCCCCATCAGCAGCCCATGGTTGGCAGAGCCGCTAGAACCACAAGTCACTCTACTTGTGAAGCGTCCATGAAGGAGGGCACATCACTGAGACCAGCTAATGACCATGTTA
>JAJPUD010005038.1:155794-173325 GCA_023553655.1 Myrmecobius fasciatus | reverse complement strand
TTTGGTATAAATTCTTAACCTTGCCCTTGGTGTATGTGTATGACCTCAAACAAGCTTAGATTTGGGAAAGACCTTAATTTAGAAAGATCAAGGTCATCCACCACATTCTGGGCTATCACCAGATCAAGAGATCCTTGTCTTGCCACAAGACTTCAACTGGAGGGCAGAGTAAAATTGGCATTTTGTCCAGCACTGCCTCACACAAATCCAGTTTACTAAGTGAAGACCTCATGATGTCATTGCTCATGCTTATGATATTCTTGGTCATTTTTTGAGAATGAAGAATGAACAATATAACACACAGTCGTGTCATGAAAATCATGACATTCACTTTTATTATATCAAGCATCTATCAGTCAGTCAATAAGCATTTCTTAAGCACTTATTATGGTCCAATACCTGTCTTAGATGAGAGTACAAAAAAAAAAAAAAAAGCAAAAGACAGTTCCTACTCTAAAAAAAAGCTTATGATGTAATGGGAGGAGGTGATGTGCAAAAACTTATGTAAAACAAGCTATGTTGTAGATCAGTTGGAGATAATTAATAAAGGGAAAGCATAAAAATTAAAAGTGACCAAGAATGGCTTCCTGTAGAAGCTGAACTTGAAAGAACCCACGATTTCAGAGTCTGCACAAAGCTATCCAGCCTGAAGAACAGTTTTTAAAAAAAGAGTGCCTTTTATAATTCCCCAAAAAGTAATCAACCATCCAGCTCTTGTTTGCAGACTTCCAGTGAAAGGAAAACTTTTGCCTGATGAGATAGCCCTTTGCAATTTGGGAGCATCTATTCATTAGCAAATTTGTCGAATAGAAGAGCAAAATCAGTCTCAGTAATTTCCATCCATTCTAACTGATTCTTCCCCATGGTGTCAAGCAGAAAAAATCTTATCTGATGACACTTCAAATATTGAACGAGCAACCAAATCCGGGTTATTATACAAACTCTGGGCTTTCTCTTCTCCATACTAAACATCCCTAGTTTCTTCAACAGGCAGCCAGGTGACTCATCGGATAGAGCCCTGGACCTGGACTTGGGAAAACCTAAATTCAAATCCAGTCTCAGACACTCACTAGCTGCATGAGCATATATGAGTCATTTAAGTTCTATCTGCCTTTTTTCTCCCCTATCTATAAAAGGGGAATAATAACAGCATCTAATTTATATCAGAGTTGTTATGAACACAAAATGAAGTCATATTTGCAAAGTGCTTTACAAATTTGAAGGCATTATATAAAGGCTAGCTGTTATTAGTCATATTTAACAGCTCTTGTTATGATATGGATTTGTTGTTCTTTCTTTGTTCTCAAAAAGGAACAATTTCATGGAGAGTGTAATGTTTTGACTTACAAATGAATTGGATTTGAAATCCTCATCGACATCCTGGTTACCCTCTTGATACACTCCATTAAACAAAATGGCAGGGAGAGAAAGAGTTGTGAAAAACTGACTTTTGCTACCCAAAGGCATAGTCTCCATGAGAAATATTTCTTTTAACCAAAAAAAAAGATACACTTGGACAAAGATCACTAAGGCAGATGATACACTACAGGGCAACCATGTCAGATGAGGACCAATTGAAGAAACAAAGCACGTCTAAAAGTGTATGCACTTTTGTGCAAAAGAAGAAGCTAGGGGAAAGAGCTAATAAGAGAGGTAGTCAGGAAAGAACTCTGATAAGAGCCCATATTAGAGCTGGGCTTTGAAAGGTATACCTTCCAGACCAGAGGGAGAGTCCTCCTACTAAAGCAAAGAGAAGGGAGATGTGTTGTGGTGCTTGGGGAAGTTTAGCAGGTCAATCTGTATGACTTGAGAGCAGTGTGCCTCAAAGGGGAATAATATAAATAAGACTAGATTGTGAAAGGCTTTAAATGATAAGCTGAGGATTTTGGAAAAGTGGAAGACTTAAGGAGTCAAATTTAGATTTGATATTTGGAAGAATCTCCTAGCAATTGTGGTGCAGTCCTATCTGACTCTTTGTGACCCCATTTGGTTTTCTTGGCAAGATAGGAGTGGTTTATTATTTTCTTCTCAAGCTCATTTTACAGATGAGGAAACTGAGGCAAATAGTGTGAAGTGACTTTCTCATGGTCACCCAATGAGTATCTAGATGATTACCCATTGAACAAGTTATATTAAAAGTTTTCTTTTTAGGGTACAAGTTGGACTAGATACTTTTTAAAGTGTCTCAATTCTATTATTCTTTCACTTTGTGGTTAATTCTTTCTTTCCTTTTTTTTTTTTTCCTGAGGCAATTGGGGTTAAGTGACTTGCCCAGAGTCACACAAGTGTCTGAGGGTAGATTTGAACTCAGGTCCTCCTGACTTCAGGGCAGGCGCTCTATCCACTGCGCCACCTAGCTACCCCATTCTTTCCTATTCTTATGGTTAAAGTTTTGTCATATGATCATAGTACATTTGTCTCAAAAACATGCAAGCACCAAAAACAAAACAAAACAAAACAAAAAAACCACTTCAAACCTTTGAGTATGCTTTCCCAATTTGAAAATAGCACAATTGGCTTTTAATATGGTGGAGGTGAGGGGGGGATGGAGATGTTCCATAAAAACCGGGTCACAGTAGGTACAAGTGCTGGTGGCTTCTCTTGTAAATGTCTCATCTCAATTTCCTGTTAATCTTGTTTTTCTTTCTCTGCCCATAGGCTTTTTTGACAAGAATAATATTTCTGTAATTCAATAAGCCGGATAACAAAGGCATGATTCTTTCATGTATTAAGTGCTTCAGGTAATGCTTGTAGGTAATGCATTCATGCATGGTAGATTTGATGAAGAGAAAAAAAGAAAATCTAAACCAATGTTACATTTTTTAAAATAACATGAGTGAAAGGCAAAATCAGAAATGCAAAAATGATCACTTTCAACTTGATTCTCTAATATGGAAATTGGAGCTAAGTGTAAAATGCAGTTATATTTTCAGCTATCAACTGCACCAGTGCTGTTTTCCAGCCTTACCTACTCTTCTCTCTTATAATCCCTAGCTTTTTTTTTTCTTTTTGCTGAGGCAATTGAGGTTAAGTGACTTGCCCAAGGTCACACTCCCTAGCTTTTTTGAAAGTTATCTCCAGAGCCCCCTCAAACATAAAGCTTGGCCGAATCTCTACAGTTGCTAACTCTTATCCCTCGAAGATTGTTTTGTGTACTTTCCCATTTACTTCTCTGAATTCACTTTTTCCTTTGCCACTCTTGTCAGTTAGACATGTAGACTGTCAACTCGATGTAGGCTCTTTAAAGACAGGGACTTTTCATTTTTGTTTTTGCATCTTGTGATTTCATTGGCTGGGTAATGTGGGGGAGTCATCTGGAGCAATTGCCTATGGGTCACACAATCAGTGAAAGGTGTAAACCCAGAACACACTGCATCCATTTAGGATTTGGTTTTTCTCCTGCTCAGGTGCGGACTACTGTAACATTCATAGTATGGGACAGAGAGGAGAAACAGTCTTAGGGATCTTGCAAGGAATAAACTTGAGGAGCTGGAATTTTCCAGCACTGTTGTTCATGAGCCCCCATCTGTTGATCTTGGTTAAGCCAATGATTACCAATTAGCCAGTCAGAGTTAATCAGCTTTACAAAGCGATTTTTACTGATATGTTACATAGTAAGAACAGTTAGTATCAAACATTTCTCACAAACTGGAATATGGCCACATATATTTCTGTAACTCACTAGCCAGAGAGCAAAGCAATGTATTCTTTCATGTATTTAGCTCTTCAGGGGAATGCTTATAGATAGTAAGTACATTTATGCTTGGTGGATTTGATGAAGAGAGAAAAAGTCCAAACCCATGTCACAAGGTCCTGGAGGAAAGTAAGCTCAAACTTAGAGAGTATATGTGGCTGATGGGAAACTCCCATATTTACTGGAAATTCTTCTGTTTCCTCCTAGAATACTCTTGATTTTGGCTGCAGTTCTCAATAGACTTTAAGGGATAGTCCTTTGTAGACTCAGATCTGCCCTTCTTCACTGTGACTAGTGTTTTCATGGTGTAGCTCTCAGTTCTTGCTTCAAGCAATATCATTGACCACAGCTGCTCCAGGGCCACTCCTCCTGATATTAATGGGAAGTCCAAATAGTCTGACCTTTCAAGGCTGTTTTCTGGTCAAAGGCGGTGGTTTAAAAAAAGGTGAAAATTCATTCTGCCTTGCTCCTTGAAGGCAATTATTTAAATTCTTTGAACTACCACCAGACTATTGTTGGAATGCTCCTTTTGGAAATCTGCTACAGAATTATATGAGTTAGCATTTAGCTACACATATACTCTAAGTGTGAGCTTGCTGTGTGTGTAGTTAGGTAAATAGATAGAGATGTACATATATATAGATATGTATTATCTGATTCAACCAATCACAATGCATTTCTTGTGTAGCATCCTCTGATTTTTTTTTCCCAATGATCAAAATATTTCACTCCTCCCAAATTGACTCAGGACTTTTCTCATCTAATTCACACCTTTAATCAATTTTTGATCAATTAGTTGATTTAATATGGAAATCTGAGCCCTCTTTAGATAAGGAAGCTAAAGCCCAGGGTAGATTAATTCCCAAAGTCACACAGGGCTGTTTTGAGGATCTATATATTATATTGTATGTTACATGTATATATAGTATATTAATACATCAAGTTTTTAGCATTGTGCCTGGCACATAGCTGGAGCAGTGTATATAGTAAACTATCATTAGTAATACTAATAATAGTAAGACCACTTCTGGGAAGAGGCCGGGGGTGGGGGGGTGGTCCTGAAGCCCTGATACAGCTAATGCAATAAAGTTGAGAGGTAGAATACACAGGACAAGGAGAGCATGATGTTGACAAAAGTGTGAGTCTAAAGGATGTGACTACGCCGGAAACTACAGGACAATTTGTTCACATAGTAAGAGCTTAATAATTGTTTGTTGTTTGAATTGACAAAGGAGACAGCAGATACCTAAGCCCTGATACAGAAAATCCTAAATCTATTCATTCATTTTTAAAACAATATTGAACTCTTATTATGTAAAGATACAAAGTTTAGATAAGAGATGTAGCTCATGCTGAAAATCTGTTATAACTGCCGGAGGCGGTGGAGAGAATTCTCCTTCCTCCATTTTTGGAAGTCTTTGGAAGAGCTTGTGTTGGCTGTGTCCCAATAGCTACTGGGACATCTCTCCTCGCTTCTGGAGCTGTTCTGGTTTCAGTTGTCAGTGATGTCTGACACAGCCTCCTGCCACCAGCTATCCCAGGACTGACCAGGAGCCACCAGTCCGAGTGTCCTTGAGTCATGTGGCTTTCTGGATGGGGCCAGGGCACAGGGCCAGGGCTAGGTATGCTTCCTGGCTCTCATTACCCCACCATGGAGTCCTAGCGGGCTTGGTCTAGCTTCCTGCAAGAGACAGCTCAGGTGCTCTCTCCTAATGGGAGCCTTTGTCGAGCCTCTTTGTTGCAAGTGCTCATTTCTTCCCACGAGTGAATGTACATATGTAACTGCTTAAATGTCATATCTTTCCCCTCAACACGTAGTAGAATGGAGGCTTGTTGGGAGGGACTGTTGTATTTTCACTTTTATATCCCTAGCATCAAGTGCTCCGCCTTGCTTTTTATCATTATTATAGCACTGTATTTCTTGTTGGATTGGATTCAAATAAAAATCTTTCTTATATTCAGCTTTTGAATCCTTAGGCCTAGCATGATGCCTCGCACATAGTCAACACTTAGCAAAATATTTATTTGAATAAATTCATAACATTATGGATTTAGTGCAAAAAAAGACCTTAAAGGTCATCAAGTCCACTACCCTAATTTTACAGATGGGGAAACTGAGGCCTGGAGAATTTGACTGATTTTCACAGCTAGTAAATATCAGAGGGAGGATTTGGACCCCAATTCTTGCTGATGTGAAATCCAGAATTCTAGTGATTCTATCCCACTGACTCCCTGTCAGCTTGTGTAGTCAGATTTCCCCCTTATTTCATTTTCTATTATTTCAAATGATGCATTTCTTTTTTTTTTCTTTTTTCAAAATCCTCTTTTGTGTTTTTTTCCTTTCAAGTCCTTTTAGATCACATTAAACCTCCCATTAGATGTTATAAGGATTACTTTTACATACAAATGGATTTTGAATGAAGGTTCTTGTGTATGTGTGTGTGTGTGTGTTTTCCTAGAGCTGTACATGGTTTCTCCCTGACAGAACATTTGCTTGTCCTTGGTAGAGCAGCATCAGGAAAGTGTGCACTTCTCTATTTTGTTTCCTGTAGTCCTGATGGGCCACACAGGCTCCTCTTGCTTTGCAAAGCAACTGACAGCCAAGCTCACTATCACCTCCTTGCCCTTGTGACTTTGCTTATGTTGCTCCCATGCCTCCAATATCTCCTCTGAGCTCCCATTTCCAGCTTGACATCCTCCTCAGTCTTCAAAGGCCACTTCCACCATGGAGCTTACCCTCTGAGCTACCCCTCATCTAATCTCATTGAACTATGGGCTCCTCTGAGAGGATCATTCTATTTTAATTTATAAACATTTAGTGCCTTCCTCTAAGATCACCTTCCCTTTTCATTGCATATGTCTTGATCCTACATAAGTATATTTGAGTTGTTGTCTTCCCCATGTTTATACTGCCTCTCCCAAATTTTCCTGCTGTCCAAATGTTGATTACCCCTCTTTTCTCATTGAAATCTGAGCTCCTTAAATGTCAAGATTTAATTTTGGCACTTGTTTTATCCTCATTGCTTAGGACAGTGGCTGACATGTGGACTTACTATGTGTCCCATCACCCCAAATAGATCTGAAGTACACCTTATTTACTTTGGTTCTAAAGACAAAACTAGAACTAGAACTCGTCTCCTGATCCTTTAACCCAAGGATTTTTCCTACTAAAATTCATCTATCATGTCATTTTCTCTCATCATGATCTAGAGTTGACCCTATCAAAGGTTATGCCAGTGAAGGATAATCTCTTCTTGTAAGTCATTTACATGCTGGAAAATCTATGGATGTGTGAGAATCCTCAGAGGACCAGCCTAGACAAGTCTGTTTTAAAGATTATCAGCAGATCATGTTTATTAGGAAAAGTAAATATTTACTGGACACTTTGAATAAGGTCATGTGCCAGGAAATGTAAGAGATAGAAAAGAAAAACTTGACCAGACTGATGCTCTTAATGATCTCATTCAACCATCTTCATTGAGGATGATATGCCATCATAGTCCCATCATCTATAAAACAGGGGCCAGAGGGTGGACTTGGAAGGGTAGTGACACATGAATTAGGTGATCTTTGTTTTCTTCCAGCTTAGATAAGCTTGAATGAGGTCATCACCAAAGAACTGGAGATCAATTTTTTTTTTAATCTATGTTGCTGTTGTTTAGTCATTTATTTTCCCCTTCTGGTAACCTCTTTACACTGTGCCCATTAGTTTCTTTTCCTTTCCTTTCTTTTCTTTCTTTTCTTTTCTTTTCTTTTCTTTTTTTTTTTTTTGAGGCAATTGGGTGACTTGCCCAGGGTCCCACAGCTAGGAAGTGTTAAGTGTCTGAGGCCAAATTTGAACTCAGGTCCTCTTGACTTCAAAGCTGGTGCTCTATCCACTGCGCCATCTAGCCGTCCTAGTTTCTTCTTTTAAAAAAGAATAATAGCTTTTTGTTTTTCAAAATACGTGCAAAGATGATAGTTTTTAACATTCACCTTTGCAAAACCTTGTGTTCCAAATTTTTCTGTCTCCCCTAGATAGCAAGTAATCCAGCAGAAGTTAAAATGTGCAATTTTTCTAAGCATATAAGCTCAGGAAAAATCAAATCAAAAAGGGAAAAAAAAACAGAAAGAAAACACAAGCCAACCAACAACAACAAAAATGGTGAGAATTCTATGTTGTGATCCACCCTCAGTTCCCACAGACCTCTCTCTGGGTGCAAACGGCTCTCTCCATCACAAGATCATTGGAAGTGATCTGAATCACCTCATTGTTGAAAAGAACCACGTCCATCATGGTTGACTATTGCATAATCTTGTTTTTGCCATGTTCTTCTGGTTCTACTCACTTCACTTAACATCAGTTCATGTAAGTCTCTCTGAAATCATCCTGCTGGTCATTTCTATAATATTCCATAACATTCATATATCGTAATTTATTCAACCATTCTCCAACTGAGGAACATCCACTCAGTTTTCCCTACAAAAAGGGCTGCCACAAACATTTTTGCCCATGTGGGTCCCTTTCCCTCCTTTATCATCTCTTTGGGATATAACCCCAGTAACAGCACTGCTGGGTCAAAGGGTATGGACACTTTGATAGTCCTTTGAGCAGAGTTCCAAATTGCTTTCCAGAATGGGTGGATTAGTTCACAACTCCACCAACAGAGTATTAGTGTCCCAGTTTTCCCACATTTCCTACAATATTTATCATTTCCCTCTCCTGACATCATCTTAGCCATTCTGAGCGATGTGTAGTGCTACCTCAGACTCGTCTTAATTTGCATTTCTCTAATCAATGGTAACTTAGAGCATTTTTTTCATATGACTAGAAATGGCTTTAATTTCTTCACCTGTTCAGTCATTCCTGACTCTTCATGACCCTCTTTGGGAGATTTTTAGCAAAGACACTGGCATGCTTTGCCATTTCCCTCTGCAGCTCACTTTACAGAGAAGGAAACTGAGGAAACAGGTGAAGTGACTTATACAGGGTCATACAGTTAATGTGTCTGAGATCAGTTGGGAATCCAATGAGTCTTCCTGACTGCAGGCCTGGTTGCCCCATCCACTGTGTCCCCCAGCTATCTTTTTTTGTCATGATAATTCATTAAACTATCAAGGTATATAGACGGACTGTGATTCACCCACACAGTAATAATAATAGTAAGCATTTATATATAGCTATACACACATACATATATAGTTATATATAGTTTCAGAGTTTGCAAAGTGCTTTATATTATTTTATTTGATCGATCTCCCCCAATAACCGTGGGAGGTAGATGCTATAATCACTCTCATTTTATAGAGGGGAAACTGAGATTGCCAGAGATTGTGGTTTGCCCAAATTTACACAGCCAGTAAATACTTGAAGCTGGATTTGAATCAAGTCTCCCTGACTTGAGGTCCAGGACTGTACTGTGTCTCTTAGATGCCTAATATAAATATTAAAATAAGATAATCATGGATGCTTAAATTATTAAAGTAAGATTGTACAAAACTAACAATGAAAAGAAAGTTGTTTTCTATTTTTTTTGAATCATGAATTATAAAGTGTTTTCTGGGGTTTAAGATAATAAATCCCCTTGCCTAATCTCCTCATTTTACAGGTGAGGAAACTGAGTCCCAGAGAGATTAAGTGGTTTGGCCAAGATCACCCAGGGAGCGTTAGCTCATGTATTGGAGACATTCAAGCAAAATTTAATAAAAGCCAACTAGTAATAATGAAGGCAGTGTAGCTCAGCAAGAAAAAAAATTGCCAGGTATGTTAGAATGCAATTCGACAGTGAAATGTCAGGAGCCTGAGGGAACGGGAGCCCAGTGATGTCCTGGAAGGCTGGGGGAGCTGCGGAAACAAAGGAGATGTCACGGCTGTGTAGCGCGGAAAACATTTGCATGTAAAGTAATTCTAAGAAAGTTACCAGGAGATTTCACATAGCATAAAACTACTTGAAGACGTAAACATAAAAGAAGAAGTTTCTTTTTTATTTTTAAGAAATTTTTAAGTAGTTTGGAGCAATGGCAGGGGTAGGGATAAAAAAAACATTTCCCAGGAGTTAGAACTGAATTCAGCTCAATAATTTGGGAATAAATAAATAACTTGGTAATTACATATACTGTGCACAATATGCTGTGGGTCTAAAAATCTCCAGATTTAAAAACAACCAAGGCCTCTACCTCAGGGAGCTGAGAACTGACTTGTCCTGTGTTCACTGGTCCAGGCCCCGGTGGGTGCCAGAGCCAGCTTATACCAGCTCTGCTTGAGAGCCAATTGTTAAATTTTCATTATAAACATTTACACATTGCGATGCAGTAAAGGTTACAGATCAGGGCTTGTCTGATTGATGGATTGATTGATTAATTGATTATTTTGCTAATTGTCTAGTTTTAAGAAAGTGATGGAAAAATATTAACAGTCTAGCTTAAACTTAAAGCATATCTGGGGACATTTCCCCCGCCCCCCTTCTCCCAAAGAGCCAGTTGTTAACCAGCACACTCTGGACCTCAGTTATTGATCTTTTTCTCCTCCTCTTATTCAAATCTGAGCCCAGACTATGGATGCAAAGTTTAAATATGGCACAATCTCTGCCCTCTAATAGTTTACTACCAAAGAACGACAAGGGACCCAAAGGACCCGTCAATATGAAAGTTAAAGCAATCAAAGTTTAAATATGGCACAATCTCTGCTCTCTAATAGTTTACTACCAAAGAATGGCCAGGGACCCAAAGGACCCATCAAACCACCTTGGACAATTGCCCGAGTGAGCACCATGTGCTGTCCTCCATCCCTACTCCAAAAGTGCTGGCAACAAAAATGATGATACTAATCATTCACATTTACAAATGCTTTAAAATTTACACGACATGAATAATAGCTAATATTTATATAGGCTGAAAGCCACTAAAGCACTTTACAAATTGTATCCTTGAGGTACATGCTCTTATGATTCCCATTTTACAGATGAGGAAACAGCTGGAGAGGGTAAGTGACTACAGTTTTCTAGGGAAAAGGAGACAAAAAAAGGGCAGAATGGAAGAAAATAGAAGAAATATGAAGTTCAGAGTAGGGTCAGACAGGAGCAGTCACTTGTGGCCAGAAGAACAAAGACATTTCTTCGAGTTACATTCATCTAAGTCAAGAGGAAGTTTTTATAAACAAAGGAAACCACTCCACCTAAAGCAAATGAAACGTGTATTAGAAAGGCCCCTCATTTTCCTGATAGAGACTTTTATGTTAAAAAAAAAAATCACGCAAGTAACGCCAAAGTCTGCTTTGTTTTTCAGCCGCCGATTGTTCCAAGGATGGCGTTCTAAGCAGAGGAAGGAGTCATGCTTGGGAGTTGAGTGTCATATTGTCAGCAAATAGGACTTTCAGCCCTTGCTTTCTGAAAAGCTCTGCAATTGCCAGGAACCCCATTCACCGACTTCAAAGGGGTCTATAAAAGTCCCACCAATAGGCTTATGGGAGGGCTTCCCGTCTCAGGCTTGGCGTTGCAAGCTGAGAATTTGAAAAGGAGCCTGAAAGGGCTGACAAGCCATCTTGCTTTGCTCTCATCAGAATGAAAATTCATGGGATCATGAGAACATCTCTAGAACATTTCATGGATCTCAAGGTTCCGTAGCATAATGGGCAAGAATAATGCCTGTCACATACGTGGCGAATAATTGCTAAGAGGTTTACCAGTCAGTCGGGGAGCAATTATTAAGTACCTACTATGTACCGAGTACTGTGCTAAGCTCTGGGGATAAAAAAAAGAGGCAAAAAAGTAGAACTGGCTCTTGAGGAGTTGAATCTACTGGCAAAGACAACAGTTATACTGAGAAGAAGTAAAGGATTAACTAGAGATAATCAATACAAAGGAGGCAGTACATTAAAGGGTTCTTGCTAAAGCTGAGATATTAGCTGAGACTTTCAGGAAGCCAGAGGCAGAGATGGGGAGGGAGAGATTCAAGTTAAGGGGCGCAGCCCACAGAATGCCAGCATACGGAATAACACATGTAAACAACATTATTGTTCCAGTTTTATAACTGAGGAAACTCAAATTTCAGGAAAATCAATGATTCACTTGGGGTAAGAAGTGTCTCTTCTTATTCCAGGACCATTGTTCTTGCCATGAACTCATATTCCCTCTCAGGGAATTCCTCTCCTTCAGATTGTATCTGGAATATTGTGTCTAATTCAATGGTGCCATATTTTAGGAAGGATATTGAGAAACTAGCACAGGCTCAGGGGAAAGGGACCAAGGCAATGAAGGAACCGTCAATGGCTATTCATGGTGGGAGAAAGAGTTAGGGATGTATAATGTAGAGAAAAGATAGGAAGAACATGTTTGGTGGACTCTGGAAGATGCACTCGTCTGGTTCTTCTTGGCTCCAGAAGGAAGAAGTGGAGCAATAATAGTTAGAGAGGGAGATTTTGAGTCAGCACAAGTTAGAAATGCCCCAAAATGGAGTGGGGTTGCCTTGGAAGTCAGTGAGTTTCCCACTCTGGGAGGTCTTTAAGCAGGGGTTGAAGGGAAGACCACTTGTCAAGGTGTAGGGCATGGGGTCCCCGCTTGGGTACAGGTTAGACTTGGGGACCCCTGGTATCTCTTCCAATCCTGAGATCCTCCCTCCTGGTTTCCTGGTTCAGTAGTGAAATAACACCATTGCTCTACCAGGCAGCAGCCCCATATTATAAGATTATGCATATTTGTGGATAATTCTGTTTCTAAGCCAGAGAAAGAACCTCTTCCCTCTTGGGCAGATCCAGAATCCTACTTCTCCTGGGAATTCCCTGTCTAGAACTAAGCCAAATGTCCTAGCCGTGGTCCAGCTGTGACAGCTGTCACAGAGGGTCAGGAATAACTGAGGCAGGTGCCAGACATGAAAAATACATGATAATCTGTTGGGGCAATTTCATCATCTTTTAGAGCCAAAAAACATTCGATTTGTTTCACAAATTATTCACAAATTAGTGCCCTACATCTACCTCTTACCAGTTAGTCTTAGAGTTACTAACACCTAGCCCAAGTCTGGGGGCACGTGTAGAAATAGCTACGGCCAGTCCTTGCCAGAAATGGGAAGCAATATAATAATGAAATAATATATAGTATAATAATTTGTAAAGTGCTATCGAATGTGAGCTGTTATAATCATAATATGTAATAACATAACAATATATACAAAAATAATATAATATAATAATAAAATAATATGTAGTATAATTTGTAAAATGCTATAGAATGTCAGCTATTGTAATTATAATATGTAACAATATAATATATACAAAATAATATATAATATAAGATAGTATATAGGTTAATAATTTGTAAAGTTCTATAGAATGTCAGCTATTATAATTATATTATAATATGTAACAATATAGTATATACAAAATAATATATAATATAATAAGATAATATATAGGTTAATAATTTGTAAAATGCTATAGAATGTCAGCTATTATAATTATAATATGTAACAATATAATATATGCAAAATAATATATAATATAATAAGATAATATATAGGTTAATAATTTATAAAATGCTATAGAATGTCAGCTATTATAATTATATTATGTAACAATATAATATATACAAAATAATATATTATATAATAATGGATAGTATAATAATTTGTAAGTGCTACAGAATATGAGCTGTTATAATTATATGTAATAACATAACAATATATACAAAATAACATAATATGATAAAATAATATATAGTATAATAATTTGTAAAGTGCTATAGAATGTCAGCTATTATAATTATAATATGTAACAATGTAATATATACAAAATAATATATAATGATAATAACATAACATAGTATAATAATTTGTGAAGTGCTATAGAATGTGAACTATTACAATTTGTAAAGTGCTATAGAACGTGACAAAGATCAAGAATTCCACTAGAGCTGGGATCTCCTGGATGTGGATGTTCCCTCCAGCAATGCACATTGCCATCCTTCCTGTGCATTTGGTGTGGTTCTGTACGGGCACTTCCTCCCTTTCATGTGGGTTCCACAGAGGTCCTCCTAGAGGGAATGGGCCGAGCAGTGGTGAGCCTTGGCTCTCAACATGCTTCCATTTCTGTCTGAATCTCCAGTGGGTCACACAGTGCTTGGTATGGATTGAGCTTTTGACCCATTTGTTCATTCATTTTGGGAATTGCAGCCTCCCCACACCCATCATGCATCTCTCTATCACCCTTTGAGTGACAATCATTTTTAACTGTTTAGAGACTGCGCCCCACGACTGACAGCCATAGGGTCCTAGTGTTGGATGAGACATTCTACAATTATTCTAATTAATACAAATTATACAATTATTGTTATCATTATTATTATGCTTCCTGTGAGGCTCCTGCTCTACCTTGGTGAGATGTCACTAATCCCTCCGGTGCTCAGTGACCCCCAGAAGCTCAGTTGTCCCCTCTGAGCGAGCCTCCAAGTCTTTCCTTGCCCTTCATCCGAAGTTCAGTTGTATAGGACTTGTCAGGTCCCTGCTTGTTTTTCCGCTAATTTGATAAATGAAGTTGACACGCCGACATGTATCGCTTCTTTCTAGTAAAATATTTATAATTTTAAGAGGAGCTTTTGGGGGATGAGGCCTTCGCCTCAAAGTCACGACCCCACCGGTGAGAACGTGAGGAAGATAAGTGGGCCAGATGGCTTAGGTGACAGCCAGCCCCTCCATAAGGATCCATCCAAGAAAACCACAACCCAGGAGCTCATTCTCTTTTCTCCCCCCACTCTGGTCCAGACCTGCTGCTTGCTTTCCCTTCTCTTTTCCGCCCTGCTGCTTTTGGGATGCCATTGCCAGATTACCATAGCTCTGAATATTTAGAGGCTGGCTCTCCCTCCCTACAGTTGTCCTCAGGCCTGTAGGCAGATTTAAATTTGGCCAGGGATCTGGGTGAGTTTTGTGTAGCGGAAAGGATGGGGAAGAATGCTGACATCGGAGAGCTCTGCTTTAACAAGCCCCGTGACACCTTGGCCAAGTCACTTTGTCTTCTGGAGCCCGAGTTTCCTCTTTGGTGAAATGAAAAAAGGTGCCTTTAAGCTTAAAGATGAGATGATTTTTTATTGTTTCCCAAGCTCCATACATGTTATATCTGTGCCAGTGTATGGTCAGTAGAGAGAAAATTATATATATATATTATATATATAATATACATATATAATTATATGTATAATATATATACATAATTTATATATATCTATATCTATATCTATATATGTACATATATAGATATAGATATAGATATATATAATTCTGCAAATGAAATAGGCTTTCTATACTGGGCAGCTGCTTTGGACCAAATCCTTCTTGGTTTTTAAGTGAGGACTGTGAAACTCTATGATGTCAGTCACTATTAAGGTTTGGGATATCATTAAGAGGTTTAAGAAAGCTTATATTAATCTTCTTCTTTTAACCCCCATGTCTAAACTGTTTCAATTCCACTCCTGTCTTCCAGGATGTCACTCACTCTACTTAGGTAGGAATAGCGAACCCGGATTACTGATGACTTGGATCAAAGACATTCAAAGTAAATTTGTGCTTACTGAGTCAATTCATTAAAGCAAAGCAGGGTTTTTTTTTAGGGGGGGGGTCAGAGGAAGGGAGAAATTATTTTTAGTATCATATCATTTTTCCTATTCTCTGCTCGTCTTATGACAAAGATACTCTGTTTTGGTTCCTAGATTTCCTCATTAGACTTTCAGTACAAAATACTACTTGCTACCATCCCTTCCTCATTTCCTTTCACCCACTCTGTCCCATTGGGATAAGATATAGCCTTCCTGCCTCCTATTTGTCCTGGGCCCATCAGACTAAGACTCAGGGAGACCCATCTGGTCAAATCTGCTTCCTCACATAAGGATCTCTATCTTTTCTTCTTACTCATATTTATTTTGAATATTTGCATACAGCCATCTGAGGACAAAGATGTAGTGCCAATTCCTCTTTGGAATTTTATTTGCTCTGTGTGTGTGTTTGTGTGTGTGTGTGTGTGTGTGTGTGTGTGTGTGTGTGTGTGTATTTCTCTACTGTTATTTTTCTTCCTATATTGCAGTGACTGTTCTTTTAGGGAGTAAGTTTGATAGTTAGATGAAGGTAGATTTCTTTCACCTTTTTCAATTTTTCGATTTATTCTAGGCAATTAAAAAAACAATTCTTGTTTTGTATCGTGGAAAGGATGCTGAAGAATTCTGATATCTAAGGAGTGCTCTTGTGCTCCATTCTTGGTCAAAGCCCACCATATTTTGGAAATTATCCACTGTTGTCTTTTATTTGATACCCAGTTTGCTCCCTAGGACACATTTATTTTTTAAAAATAGTATTTTATTTTTCCAAATACATACAAAGATAATTTTCACCATTCATCTTTGCAAAACCTTGTGTTCCAAATTTTTCTCCTTTCCTTCCCCCTCTCCAGGATATCACACAATTTGTCATAGGTTAAACATATACAATTCTTCTAAACATTTCCATATTCATCATGCTGCAAAAGAAAAATCAGATCAAAAGAAAAAAAACAAGAATGAAAAAACAAACAAACAACAATGACAAAAAAGTGAAAATACTATGCTTTGATCCACATTCAGTCTCCATACTTTTCTCTCTGGAGAGAAGTCTATTTCCATCCCAAGTCTCTTGGAACTACCTTGAATTACCTAATTGATGAGCAGAGTCCATCACAATTGGTCATCACATAATCTTCTTGTTGCTATATACAGTGTTCTCTTGGTTCTACTCATTTCACCCTGCATCTAAGACTTTCCAGGCTTTTCTGAAATCAGCCTGCTCATCATTTCTTATAGAACAGTAATATTCCATTATATTTATATACCATAACTTATTCAGCCATTCCCCAACTGATGGACATCCCCTCAATTTCCAATTCTTTGTCACTACAAAAAGAAAAGCCAACCATTTTTACATTTTATGTTTTATGGCTTGCCCTGCCCCATATACATTTTCTAATAATAAAGGAAATGACTTCTTATCCACTTGAACAAATTCCACTTCAAATTAATGTAACTGGCCATGAAGATTTTTGTGCCCACGTTGAATGGTTATAGTTTCCAAACAAGTTTTGTGATAAGCAAGGGAACACATCACACATTCTGCCCCATGGAATAATTTTGGAGTCTGCAACTTTTCACATTAGGGCATTACTGAATGGTCCAGGGGAACTGGTAATTTCAGGCACATGCTCATTTAAGCCAATCTCAGATAAAAGAAGATGGTGTTTTTTCATCTAGGTCATCAGCAGAAGACATAGTCCCCATTAATAGTGTCTGAAAAAGCCATTACCTCCTGGACTACTAGAAGGAGAATTCACAGATCTCAATTCAATGCTTCCACCACCAGTATCAATCACTGCACACTTTACCAACTTATCATGATCCCATGAAGCTGGGATATTGATGCTTTTATAGGACCTCTTATCTCCATTTTTTTTAGAACAAGAAACAGGGCTGCCACTATCCTTTAATAAATGAAATGGATAAACTCCAGAGTTCTGAAAGTCATTTCCATGTGACCCATATTAATTAATCACTAAACTATGAATATTTACTTAAAAGTCCACCAATTTTGGAATTTTTAAAAGAGTTAGATTTAACGTGAACACCATTCTTGGGTGAAGTTTTTGTCTTCACAAATTCTGCAATGGGATCATTTAATTTGGAAATTTCACAGAGACACTAATAGTTAACTGGAAAAGAGACAACCTGCATGTATTGCCTGCTTATATATACCTTCATGCATTACCTATCTATCTTCCTTCCTTCCCTCTTTCCCTCCTTCCCTCTTTTCTTCCTTCCTTCCTTCCTTCCTTCCTTCCTTCCTTCCTTCCTTCCTT
>JAJPUD010005038.1:134179-155784 GCA_023553655.1 Myrmecobius fasciatus | reverse complement strand
TCCTTCCTTCCTTCCTTCCTTCCTTCCTTCCTTCCTTCCTTCCTTCCCTCCTTTCTTCCTTTCCTCCTTCCTTCCTTCCTTCCCTCCCTTCCCTTCCTTTCTTTTCCTTTTCCTTTCCTTTTTTTCTCTCTTTTTTCATTTCTTTTTTAAGTCTTCATGTGTAAAATGACTATTATGGAAATGTTTTATATGATTGCACATGTATAACCTGTAACAGATTGCTTACCATCTTGAGGTGTAGGGGGAAGACAGGAGGGAGGAAAAAAAATTGAAACTCAAAATTTTTTAAAAAGACATATGAAAAACTGTTTTAACATGTAATTGGGGAAAATAAAATATTATTTGAAAAGAAAATTGAAAGAGTGGAGATGACAGAGGGGGAAATCTGCTAGAGGAAATGGGATGGAATGGGATCACTTAAACAACTAGAAGGGTTTCAAGGGTACATTTCAAGAACTTGATCTTGGCAAGGAGAAAGATTACTTCATTGATGACTAAGAGGAAATGATAGGTATTTATGTTAAGGGTTTGTAAGATGAAGATAAGGGAAAAGAGAAACTTAGAGCAAATGGCCTTCTTTTTAAAGTAAAATATTAAAGGAAACTGCTAGAGAATATCCCAAAGACTAATGTCAATTCACTAATAGTCATTTGTTTGAATCTAGTTATTTGAAATAACTATTTGGAATCCAATATAAGGTAATCCAGATTTTTTTATATCGCCAACAAGACTATGGTGAGAGACTATCAAATCCCCAAACAAGTGTAGGTCTATATTTCTTGCTTTAAGAAATTATTAATATTAAGAAATATTTTTCTGGTAGCAGGCATTTTGACATTTAGTACAATGATAATCACTATGATAGTTATGGCAGGACCCTGAAGAGCCATCAAAAAAGATAATGAACAAAATTTGTAATCAAGCCCATTTAATTTGAAAAGTCTCATGTAATACTTTATTGAATAACAACAAAGACATCCCCGGTGCTTGCAAGGGTTCATAGTTTCATTGATGTGAACATTGCCTCCATCCTGGCAGATCATGAACATCTCAACAGAGCAAGACTTACTGTGGTCAAAAAAAAAATGTTCAACCAGTACCCAATGATGAGGCTCTCCAAACTTAGACCAGTCCTGGAATGATAGATCTACAGTCCAACAGGTGACCAGTATTCAGCTTTTCTGGCTAAACTCTTAAGGTGATATTCGGCAAGTTCCTCAACCTCTGTGGGTCTCACTCTGACTTCTAAATTTTCATTCTCATTCTAGGATCCAACTGGGATGTCTCATAAGAAATGAAGGTGACTGGTTTCCCAAGGGCTAGATGAGGGAATTGAAAACTCAGGTACAGTTTTTCCACGCCAAGTGATAAATGGCATAAGTATTCTCCAAGGCCTAGTGTACCCAAGTTCAGAAGATCTCATTATGAGTTTGGTGCTAAATGATAAATACTTCAGGCACAGCAACTCTTGAAGACCATTTGGTGACAATTAAAAAGGCTGAGAGACATAGTTTAATCTTTTTTTTCCCCTGAGGCAATTGGGGTTAAGTGACTTGCCAGGGTCACACAGCTAGGGAATGTTAAGTGTCTTGAGGCCAGATTAGAACTCAGGTCCTCTTGACTTCAGGGTTGGTGCTCTATCCACTGCACCCCCTAGCTGCCCCAGTTTAATCATTTTATTAATGAAGTCAGTAGATCATTCATAAGGAGAGAGTCATTTGGCTGTCTTTCTTAGATCAAATACCCCTAATGGTAGTAGGGTGCCTTTCTAAGGGAGGGGGGCATTTCTGAGGAATGACAATCAACTTGGATTGGTTAATACCAAGGCAGGTGGGAGCTATATTAGAATAAAAGTCTTGGGGCACTGACTCAGGTCACTCAAATCTTGGTCAAAGAGACCTCAATTTCCATATCATCTGTCTTGATAATAGAATCTACCTTTCCTTGGGCCTGTCAGAGCAAACACCACGAGCAGGAATACACCCATTAACGCAAACTTAGGGTTTCTTTTACATTTTGGCCTAGGTAAATAAATCTCAAAGAGAGATTACATTGGTAGGCCTCTGGATGAGGAAATAGAAAAGGGAAAAAATCTTGATCCTAATACAATGATTAGTTATTAAGTATAAAAGGGAAATATCCATTTCTTGCAATTTACTAAATTTATATGAAGGTTGCAATCTGAAATGGGGCAAGGAATACCTACACCAGTGAAATGACAGATCTACAAAGCTTCAGAAATATAACTGTGATAGTAATGTAGGGATGGGACAAGGATTATATAGAAGCACCTACTGTGTACCAGGCACTGTGCTGAGCACTTGTCCATAATGACATGAAGTCATGTATGCAGTGATGAAGGGCCCAGGTCACTTGCTATAAAGGGGAATCAATTTGGGATGCATTGGATTTTTGAGGCCCATTTCAGGACTATCATTGACCCTATTTCTTGTGTTTTGGTCTGAAGATCATTGCCTTCAATACTCCAGGAGAATAGGAACCCTCCTGGTTAAATGCTTGATTCTCTCTCCCCGTTTACATTTGTTTGCATTCAAGAGCTCCTGTGCTTAGTTATCCTTGATTGCTCATGTCCACTCTCAGGGAATTTTATTTGGGGTCATATCCCTTCTCTTATATGATTTCAAATTCATATTTTGATTTTGTGAATTTGTCCAAACTCCAAAGCATCCATAAAGAAACTGCAATGGATTGTATTCCCCAGACTTCAGTTCATTTGAAGCTGTATGCCGATTGCACAGGACAGTTCCATAAGGAAGGTAAAAGAGACTTCAGGAGGGAGCAGGGGGAGTCACAAAGGAGGGTGGTTATGGTTCAGAAAGGGAGACATACTGCCACAATTTGTTTCTGGTTGCTAATAGTACAAGGAGACAGACAGAAAGGCTGTTCTGCTGTCATGGGGAAGGTAGAAAATGAAATCTTCAAGTAGAGAAACCAACTCAGCAAGTTTTGATTCAGCCCCCCCTCCCCGAGTCTGCACTTGCTCCAGGTTGGAGTGTAAGTCCCAGAAAAGATTCTTTTCCTTCACTTTTCACTCAGATACTGAATCTCTCTCTGTGTGCCTCTGTATTGAGATTATTTTCTCTATTAATTTACTAATTGTTTTAATAATAATAACTGACATTAATATAACAGTTATTTTGTGTGAGGTACTGTGCTAAGTGTCTTATGAATATTGTTTCATTTGCTGATCACAAGAACCCTGGGAGGTAGACACAATTATTATCCCCCTTTTACAGGTGAGGAAACTGAGCCAAACAGAGGTTAAGGGACCTTCCTAAGCTTCTGGAGCTAGCAAGTCACTGTCTGAGATTAGATTGAAACTCAGATATTCTTGACCCCAAACCCAGTGCTTTATCTACTGTCCCATCTAGCTGCCTCTGATTCTAATTCAGATTGCTTAGTTTCATTTTTTTTTCTAAAGCATGTTTCTTGTCTGGTTTGCTATTTTGGTGTTTAGATGACCTTACACGTTTCTTCTCTCACTCTCAGAGTAGGAGTAAGGAGAGAAAATTGAGAAGGAAAAAAATTGAGAAATTAGGATGATGTGAATTCAGAAGTTTCTCCCTGTTTTAAGCTTGATTTGATATTTGTGAGTTTAAGATTATTAGTTATTAATCTCTGTTTTAACATCTTTCAAGGACTAGTGGTTCTGAGGTATCTATGGGAGAACCTTGGGCAGAGGAGTGTCCTCAAGACAATTTTGTTTCATTGAAGCAAATACTTATTTAATTGTCCACAAAGAATGAACATAATAGAATCTTGTAATTGTGTTATTATTTGACTAATTATGTGATGCTAAACATATGGTCTAAAACAACTTTGAAAGACTTAGGAACACTGATCAGTACAGTAACCAGCCACAATTACAGGGAACTTATGATAAAATGTGTTGTCTACCTCTTGGAAGAAAGGTGATGGACTCAGAGTCCAGATTGTGGCTTATGTTTGTTGTTTTTTGGGGGGCGCACGGTCAGTAAAACATTTTTTGTTTGTCTATACATTTCTGTAATCAGTTTTATTTCTTTTGTTTTCTCAGTTGGTGTGTGAGGTGGAGGGAGGATGTGGAAGGAGAAGAGAAAGAATTCAGACTTGACAATAAAATAAATTGGATTAAAAATAATATGAAGTATTACCCACAAAATCTTATCTGCTCCCTTCTAATATACACATCAGTTATGCCCTCAATGAATTTTAGATTATTCTTATAAAATTTTATAGAAATAGGAAGGTAGGCATATGAGCTGACAATTGTTGGTGCTCTGTTATCTTATTTTTAGTAATAATAAGATTTTTTCTTCATGCTTTTAGTATCTTACTTTCATTAAAATACCTTGAAAATCTTTAAAAGCTTCACAGTTGCATTGCCTTGAGCATAAACCTTCTTTATATACACTCTATTTAGTCTAGTTTATGTTTCCCGATATCATTTCTTCCTCCTTTATAATCATATCTTGGATTATAATGTTGACATCCATGTGTGGAGCCACCACTATTCTTGATGATAAAAAACCAAAGTTTCTATAAAATCTGTCTTTGTAATCTACTTTTTATATGCTTCCATTTATATTGCATGACATGATTCATGGAACACTCTCCAGAGAATTGAAAAGGAATATCAGGAACTTCTAGCTCAGAATGCCATGTGACAATCCATAGAGGAGCTCAACCATTCCACAAATACTCCAGCAAAGGTCTAAAAAGTATACTAGGTCAAATAATGATGGAGAAATCCAAAGAGAACCAACAGTAAGCACTTTTATCCAGCCCAGACAGCCTGGAACCTACAGCAGCAGCAGAATGATCCTGTCATAGAGGCCGGCATGGACTCAGATCAACAGATCAGAAGTCTACCACTGCTCTGATCAGAGATGCTCCAAGAGTACCTGCATCCTGTAGAACTCTGATGAGTCAGTCTAGATCTTGGGGGATGTGAAACGTCCCAACATTCTGAACACAGATACAGCAGTGAAGGTGGAAGCCAATGGCAAGAGCCCAGACATTAATATCAAAACCAAAGAGAGCTTGATCATCCTAGCCAAGAATTTGGGGTTCTGGCTCTGAAACAAAATCCCAAACCAGGAAGGAAAGCTGGAGAAATAACATGGGTCAAGAGATGTCCAAGAGGTAAACTAAGAAAATGAGAGTTCTTTTGTAAAACTATAAGCAGAACCTCAGGAATGGGGGTAGGGATTGGGGGACACTAGGTTAGCCACAAGGACTACAAGAGAAATTGAAAGAAATTAACAAGAGATAAAAAGTAAAATAAGTTATCTAAAGAAAAAAATAGAAAAAAAAGAATAAATAGCTTAGAGTAAAAGTTGAAAAGCCTTTTCTTAGTATAGTGGACTCCCTGAAACAGAAGGAGCAAAAAGATTTAAGTGACTCCAAGAGACAACAAGAAACAGGACAAAATCAAAGACTGAAAAAATGAAAGAAAACTTAAGGAATCTACTATCATAAACAACTGATCTGGGAAAAGAGGGCAAGGAGAAATAATTGAAAAATTTATCAGATCGGTTGAAAATCAAGATCAAGCAAAAGATCTGGAAAACATATTTCAAGAAATCGTAACTGAAAACTTCCTAAATCTATTAGAAAAAGATGGCAAAGTGAAAATAAGGTCCACCAATAGCCCTCTGAAAGAAACCTCAAAATTGCTACAGGAAAACAGGGAACATTAATGTTCTGTTGTTAAAACTATGGTTTGATTCAACAATCTAGAAAGCATCTTGAAACTAGATCCCAAAAGTTGCTAAACTTTACATACTCTGTAAACCAGTGATACTATTACCTATCTGTACCCCAAAGAAACTGATGAAAGAGGAGAAGGATCTATGTGTAAGAAATATTTATAGCAGCTATTTTTGTAACCACAAAGAGCTAGTTCCTAAGGGAATGCCATCAATTGGAAAATGGCTGAACAGATCATGATATTTGAATGTGATGGGATGCTGTTGTGCCATAAGAAATGAGGAAAGGTATGGTATTAGAGAAACCGAGGAGGAATTGTATGAGCTGATACAGAATGAATTGAGCAGAACCAGGAGAAAAATTTATATTATAACAACATGATAAAGAAAAATGATTTTGAAAGAATTAGGAACTCTGGTCAATGCAATAATCAACTATGATTCTAGAGAACTCATGAAGTATGATACCCACCTTCTGACAGAGAAGTGGTGGACTCAAAATACAGAGTGGGTCATATATTCTTTGACTTGGTCAGGGTAAAGCTTTCTTTTATTGATGCTTATTTGTTATAAGGATTCTCTTTTCTTTCTTTCTTTTTTTTTTACTAATGGAGAGAGAGGTGGAAAGTAGAGATAAAAAATGTTAATTTAAAAAATTAAACTAATAAATTGAAAATTCTCAGGAATGTCTTACCCAAAATCTAGAGCCAAAATCAAAGGGAAAAAAAACGGCAAGGAGCCAGAAAGTGAGTTCAAGTACCAAGAAACCATAGTCAAGAACACACTGGACATGGTAGCAACTAATATAAAGGAGAGAAAATCTTGGAATAAAAAAATTCCAAAGGGCAAAAGACAGTAAGCTTACAATGAAGAATTACTTATCCTGTGAGACTGGATGGCACGTAGGTGATACAGGGGCTAGAGTGTTGGGCCTGGAGTCAAGAAGAATTGATTTCAATTCCTGCTTCACCCACTTATTAACTGCGCAATTCTAGCCATGTCACTTGATTCTTCTCAACCTCAGTTATTCCATGTGTAAAATGATTTAATGGCCTCTAAGATCCCTTTCAACTCCAAATCTGTGATCTTAAGACTGAATATAGCGCTGTGGTAAACATAATAGACATTTAAGACTCTTGAGCAACCCTGATGAAAATACCAGAACTGTGAAGGAAGTTTAAAATGTAAACACAGGAGTCAAGAGAAACCTAGACTGGCTGGTAAGTCTATTTGAGCAACGGGAAGGGATTATATCAAAGTGACCCCTATGGGTTCACTTAACTGAATGTGGGGGTTGTGAAATTATGATTTGTTATCCGTAAGTGTTTGATTTAGATACTCTGCCGAGAGTTGTGTACAAATTTCTCCGGCAAAAAGGGGTAGCTAGTAAAAAAAAGTTGAAGAAGCCCTGGGTTACATGATGATAAAGTGCTTATATTCCAGTGGGGGAGAAGAGGTAGGTGTCCTTTTAAAATCCTAATGCCTTTAAAAGTCACAGGAGATGTTTAAAAGCTTGGTGTCTGAGTGGCTTTGTCTTGTTTTATACTAAGACAGGAAAGAAAAGGAAGAACTTATTTCTCATTATTGAGCCACCCTAGGCAAAGAACACATAAACAGGGGGAGGGGGACAGTGGGCATCGCATGAATTTTACTCCACTGACAATGGAATGGAAGTAGATTCAATTACAGATTACTAGTGTTCTCCCATTGCTCCTCTTTTACCACCTTCTTTGTAAAGAGATAAAGGAGATGAAAAGGTGTAAGCGGATATGATAGGATGAGGGCAAATTAGTCACTTTTCCCAGTCCCCACTAATTCCTAAAACTCCTGCAAAAGAGAAACCACATGCTAGATATAGAACAATTACAGTTGAATGCACAGGACCAAGAAGAAGCTTCCTGACAAGATAAAATAGCAATAAATTCATTCCAGAGCTTGCTAACCCTTAAAGTGCTTGGTCAGCATCTCGACACACTAGCCACACTGGCAGGGACACACATATCAAATCGTGAGCTTGTGTCTGATACCCTTACTGAGATGATCTTCTACCATAACAAATTTCAGATCTTGATTCTTTCCAGTGACATAAGAAAGGAGAGTAGAAGTTATTCCAGTAAGGACTCCCAAAGCTCCAGAAGCTCTGTCCAGAATATTCTTTCCATCCCTTCCTTTCTTGGAAAAAAAGCAGCAAATGCTGCTGAAGAAATAGAGAACTGGAGGAAGAAGAGGGCCAGGAAACCAGAGTAAGTCACTGCCCTAAGCCCAAAGGACAAAAGGCTGATAAGTCATCTATGACCAATCCTCCTCCCACAGCGTCTACTAATGGCAGGGACCTGGCTCAGGGAACAGAAGTCTCCCAGCATGGGATGATGTTGAAGCAATAATATTGTCCTGAGAACTATAAACACCAATAAAGAATCAGGAAGGAAATAGAGAGGGAAAAATTTTAAGATGAAGAAAGTCAATAAAAATCAAGAATACAAACAGAAAAATCAACAGATAATTCCTAAAACTATGAGGAAGGAGACAATCAGGGAAAGGAAAGACCTTCAAATATAAAGCAAACAATGAAGAATCCAACCTATATTTTCAACACACAGACATTGCATGCATCTACTTTCTTCAAATGTGTTTACTTGTTACAACAGTGGGCTTTTATTTTGGAGGAAAAGTCTTGGTGAAGTGAAAGGGTGAGTGTAATAGCAATATAAGAAAAAGGAAAAAACAAAGAACATCAACGAAGCATTTTAAAAATACATTGAGGAGAACAGAAAGCAGTCCAGAGGGAGAGATGGACAAATAGGACAGCTCTGGAACTAATGTGTTTCATTTGTTATATGTTTTTTTTTTTTTAAGTCAAGCTGTATATAATAGGTATTTTTTGGTTTCTGTGTAATCTCCTTTTATGACTTTTCCTATATGAGAATATCTACATGTGTTGATGTTTGCCAAGTTCTGAATTGTTTTTCCTCCTTATCTCCATGTTCGGGTTTTCTTCACTTCCTTCAATTCCCCACTAAAATCCCATCCCTTAGAAGAAGCCTTTCCCCATTTGCCTGAATTCTAGTGCCTTCTCACTCTTGATGAGTCATAGTTTGTTATTTTTATGTTGTCCCCCCAGTGTCTGTCTTTTGCCTTTCTTTAAATCACCAGTGCTTAAAAGAGAGTGTCTAGCTCACAGTAGGCACTTAATAAATGTTTATTGATTGACTGACATGAAAATTAAAATCCATATTATAATAGAAATACCCTTCCTTTTCTTCTTCCTCTTCCTACTTCTTCTTTCTCTTCCTCCTTTGTCTTCGTTTTCCTTCTTCATCCTCTTCCTCTTTTTCTTCCTTCTTCATCCTCTTCCTTTTTCATTCTTCTTCCTTCTTCTTCTTTGTCGTCTTCCTTCTTATTTGCCCTCTTCTTTCTTCTTCTTTGCCCTCTTCTTCTTCTTTGCCCTCTTCTTTCTTCTTCTTTGGCCTCTTCCTTCTTCTTCCTTCTTTTCTTTCTTCTTCTCTTCTTTTTCTTCTCTTCTCTTTTGTCTTCATTTTTCTTCCTTCTTTTCTTCTTTCTGCTTTTTCTTCTTCCTTCATTCTCCTTTCTTCTTGTTCTTTGCAAAAAGGGTTAAATGACTTCCCCAGTGTGGCAAAGCTAGTAAGTGCTAAGTGTCTGAGATCAAATTTGAATTCAGGTCCTCCTGGTTTTAGGGCCAATGTTCTATCCAAAGGGCCCTCTAACTGCTCCAGGTGTGTTCTCAGTGTCAAGAGAGAGCAAGAAAGGTTGCCAGCATTTTGAGTGGACGTCATAGAATGGGTTTGTGAGAGAACTTGATCAAGAATATATGGTAGAAGAGAGGAATGGCAAGAATTTGGAATTCCAAATTTTTTAAAAGAATATTAAAATTGTGTTTAAATGTAACTGGGGGAAAACAAACTATTTTCTAAAAATTACAGGAGATGGGCAATGCCCACATTAATGACATCATCACTCCATTTGAGTATTTTGAGTATTTGAAGTTACTAGACAAGCTACTTGGTGTTCTGAAACTAAAGAAGGAACCTTTACCTCCCAACATATCCTGTATTGAACCTAGTAAATACTGTCAGGCAAGGATTGAGAAGTATATGGATCACATTAGATTGTAGTCTACCTGTCTCTCTACATGGAAGATACTTTCTCTCCTTCTATTTATTTCCTTACTGTATTAATAAAAAATTCACATGAGCAGGACCACAGGTGGTCAAGAATTAGATAGGCCTGGAAGGGATATAGAACAAAGACATCTAATTTGCTTGTTTGTTGACTTCTAGTTCTTTTAGTTCTGCCCTGTGAAAGGTGAGGGCAATTGAGTAAGATTTTGCCATTTTCTTATTTGATTATTTTCTTGACAATTATTAAGTTTATAATAAGACTTTGAAATATTTCACTTCTACACAGAGAAGCATGTTACATACTTAAGCCTTAATTTGATAATTTAGAACACGCAATATTATAATCACAGGCTTTTTTTTTTTTACAGTTTGAAAGATGTGGGCATGGGAAAAGGGGAATATGGGTTTAGTCACACTAATTCCATCCATTCCTCCATATGGCCACAGACTAATTTGTGATGTGACCACAGAGCTTGGTAATCAAGCCTTTCTCTCTGAAGGCAGTGTGGGAAAGAGAAAAGAAAGATGCCCTGGGAACCACTGGACTTGAGTACTGGTCTTCCTTCTGCCATACAACTAGCAATGCAGCGAGAATACAAATGCACTATATGAACTCCACGCAACATGCTGGGGATCTTTCTTGATCTCTTTTGACATTAAGAACATATCTGGGGCAGTTAATTGGCCCCAAAGTTTATGATTTCTGAAGAGCTACAGTAAGGTATCTGTGATGTAGCAGAAAGAATTGTAGAGTAAAAAAATCCCATATTTGCATCTAGATTAATGTACCTGTTACTTAACTATGTAACTAGGAAATTCATTGGATTTAGAGTCAGAAGATTTTGGATTGAATCTTGTTTCTTGTGTATATAGTCATTTCACTTATCTCAGAGGCAATTTCCTCAAATATCAGTTGGTGGTGTTTGAACTAGCTGACTATTCAGATCCTGGCAGGTAAACTAACAAATTTAATTTAGTACTTTTGGGTCTTAATTTTTTTCATCTGTAAAATAGAGATAACAATAATAATAATAACACCACCCATCTACCTTTCAGAGGGCTATAACGAGTGAGACAATATTTTGAAAACTTATGAGTGGTCTATAAATTCCAGATGTTAAAGTTCGAGGGCATAAGAACCTCATCCTGCTTGCTCCCTCTTGATGGCCCTTTGGAGTTGTTTTCTTTGTTCCAGTCTATTCCTAACATTGCCCAGGCTGGATTAAAGCTTATTGGTAGGATTTGAGAGTTGCTATGAGATGCAAGTACAAAGCATCTGCATCTCCAAAAGTACATTGAATAAATAAACACAGTAGCTAGAATTGTGTTACAGCTAGACAACATAGAACAAAGAGTAGCAGACCTGCAGGTAGGAAGATCCATCTCCCTAAGTTCAAATCTGGCCTTAGACACTTACTGGCTGTGAGATGTCACTTAACCCTATTTGCCTCAGTTCCTTACATGCAACATAAGCTGGAGAAGGAAAGGAAACCACTCCAGTATCTTTGCCAAGAAAACTTAATGGGATTATGCAGAACTGGACACAAGTGAAATTGAATAGCAACCAAATTAGAACTGTTCATATTCTTTTTTTAAAAAATAATTTTCAGTAAGTATCAACAATGGAGTTTTAAGCATCAAATTCAACATCATGCAATTGACTTTTCTTTGTCTTTAAGGCTTAGACCTTCTACTTTTAGCAAAAACTTCTGCTCTTTGACCCTTTCTGAATACTACAGGTTTTTCTCCCTTTTTTTTTCCAGGTTGATCAAGAATAATACATGGACAATCCTGACTGAACAAAGTATGCTTCCCTGTAAGCCACTTGTGTAAATTAAGTTTAATGGCAGATGATTAATCTGAAGCATGTTGAAGAAAAAGAAAGACCTCCGTGAGCCTTTGCTAATTAGTTCTTTCCTGACCTTAATGTGGAGTTACAAAATGGACTGGACTAAATTAAGCCACCACAGACTGGGGTGATTCAGGTATGCATAACTAATCTCAGTTTACTTCCTCTGCTTCTTCAAGATTCCCAGAAAGGAAATGGCTTCAGAGACAAGCGAAATGCTGTTTTAATTGGCCATGCATGGGGCACCACACTAGGGAAGGGTGCATTCTGTTTCCTCCTTGTCACTAATCCTTTTCCCTGTGCATTATTTAAATCCAGTAGGAAATTTAAAAGCTTTTCAGGTGTCAGATTGTAGCTCTCAGATAGAATCTGCCTCTTAAAGCGCATAATGTTGGCATTGTGAAGCACATTAGAACATGAGAATGTATGTTTTGAAAGGACCTTAGAACATCACGCAAAATAATAAAGCTGGAAGGGACCTTAGAACCAAATAATAGAGTGAACAGAGAACTCATCTGGTACAACTCCTTCTAAAGATGGAGAAATAGAGAAACTGACTCAGAGAGATGGCATAGTTACTCACAGCTACTTAGAAGTAGAGTCAGGGACTAAAACGCACAGGTCCGAATGCCAAATGTTCATGATTTTTCACTCTGACCCAAGGAAAAAATTAAGATGAATTTTGATAAGCAATTCATCACTAAAATAAAATAAAAACTTTAAATTTGTAGAACCATAGTAAAGCATAGAAAGGAGCAACCCTGGAGTCAAGGAGACTTGGGTGCAGTTCCTCCTTCTCACACAATGGGCAGACCATTTACCTTCTCAATGTCCCGTGCAACTTTGTATGAGTCTAGGATAGGGGAAGGATACACATGTAACCCAGTCCTGAAGTCTGGTCTTGTGAGTCTCTCTCTTCATATTAGGAACGAATGCTCTTCCCAGGGACATGGGCAGGGCAGTGCTGCTGAGACTGGCAGAGCTCAAGTCTTTAAATCTGCAGTTGCTGTGGGTGCTTCGGGCTTCCAACTTCATGAGCCACGATGGAAGAAGCCAACAGTTCTTCAGGTATCGGGAGAAAAAGATGGGAAGAAGCTGACATAGAACCTGGCAGCCTCCATCATATCCCAGCTTACTTCGCTAGAGACCTTGGGGTTCCCCTTGGGTGAGATGTTGGGGTCTCCCTCTTAGCTGAATAAAACGACCTCATTCCTAGTGGGAGAACTCCTTCACTCTGTATTGTCTGATATACATTGTCTGACTTCTAGTTTTCTTCTGAGTTGGATAAATGGGTTTCCGATCTATGTGTTGTGTGTTCATTAGAACTGGTATATTTGATGAGAAAGTAATCAACACTGCATATGAAGCCTGAGGTTTGGCTTCTCTCCAGAAGTTAGATTATACCTGGAAATCTCATCACCTAGACTCTCTGTCTATATATCCATCTATTCATCTACTTATCCATTTATCTATCTATCCATCTATATGCATCTATATGTGTTTATACACACAAGCATATTTATATGTATATATACACATAATATACATTCTATGTGATATATACTATATAACAATATTTAAGGGAGAAGACAGATGTAATGGTAGCTAGTATCCCTTCTGTCTGAGGAAAACAAAGTGGCCCCCAGCCCCAACTTTCTGTTTCCCTTCCTAGCAGTAATTAGAGTTATCTTTGGAGAACAAGAGGGGAGAGGAGGCTGGAGATGTCTATCCTACCTCCCTGGGAAGCACACAATGATAGCCCCTTTCAATATGGGGGCCTAACTACCCCCATGTTATCATAATAACAACAAAGGGTTATCATTACTAACATTGAGAGGTAATGTGGCAGAGTGGCTCAGGAACTGGCCTTGGAGCCAGGAAGAACTCAGTTCAAGTTGTGCTGCTAATATAGACTGGCTTTGTGACCTTTTAGTGCTCTAGGAAACTCTGATTTTTACCAAAAAGGTACCATGCCTCTTTTAATAAAAGGACTTTCCTTAGCTGGGAGTTCCCAAAATCAATGAAATAACATGTCCAGTTCCTAACTCTGTCCCTGGATGATCTATAACTATCTTGTTTTATTCAATCTGTACTTTCAAATGTATCAGCTGACAGCATGTGAGGATTTGTCATAGGTCAGTGAATGAAAGATAGGTAGCATATATGATGTATTTCTAATAACTAGGTCCTGTCTTGCTAGGTGCTAAGTTTTAGAGCTTGCAGTGATGTGTTTTGCAGTTTCTTCTTGAAAAATCTGCCCCGATCACTAATTCTAGATTATTAAAGAATAACCCTTTAGAAATTTCCTGTGATAAATAAATCCTCATGATTCAGCCATTGATTTAATGCTTCTTTGTTAAAGTAGCATTTATTGGCTGAGTTCAAGTGAGTGTTGAAGAGAAGAATAATAAGTAATAATAAGAACAGCATTTATCTCCCAGGGTTGTTGTGAGGATGAAATGAGATAATATTTATGAAGTACATAGCATGACTTTTGGTTATTGTTATTATCATCATGACTATTATTATGTTGCCCACGGAGGGACTTTTGAGTCTATTTTTGCATTAGGCAATTCATAGGCTATTGGTAGTTTCTCCTCCTCCTCCTCCTCCTCCTCCTTTCTTTCTTTTCATCTTTTTCATTAGGATTTACAATGAAGTGGGTCTGGAACAAGTCACTGTCTTGCTATTAATATGCTGTGTACATTTTCATAGATAATAAAATAACTGCTTTTTGTAGGTGAATAAAAGTATCAGGATTTAAGCTAGATTCAGGTTAATCTTTGGTTGTTTTTCACTCATGTCTGCTTCCTTGTGATCTCATTTAGGGTTTTCTTGACAGAGATATTGCAGTAGTTGACCGTTTCCTTCTCCAATTCATTTTCCAGATCAGGAAACTGAGGCAAACAGGGGTGAAGTGACTTGCCTAGGGTCACACAGCTAGTGAGTGTCTGAAGGTACCATGAATGAGACTTCTGACTCCAGGACTGCCGCTCTGTGCACAATGGCACCCCCATATGGTATTAACCAATGGGTATTAGCAGAGCCCAGTTGGCCAGCCCAGCTTCTGTGGCTTTTGGTGATTACGTGGAGAGAGTTCTGAGCCTGGAGTCCCGAAGACGAGAGTTCAAATCTGGCCTAGACATTTATTAGCTGTGTGACCCTGGACAAGTCATTTCACTCTGTTTGCCTCAGTTTCTTCATCTCTAAAATGGGATAGTCATAACAAAGACCAAAGGAGATGTTTGTAAAGTACTTAGCACAGTGCCTGGCACAGAGTAGGCTCTTAATCAATGCTTGTTTCCTACCTTCCTTTTTACTGACATGGTCTTGGGTTCCACAGAGTTTCTGCTGTATATCACCTCATCTGGCATTCCCCTGCTATGCTATTGTCTCTGTCTGAGATCTGGAGAATGGATTCGGCTTTGAAGGGATTGTTGTTATTATTATAGTCATTGTTGCTATGAAGTATATTACCACTCATATAATAGTATAAATAATATGATTGATAATAATAATAATCCAAGCAGTTTTTATTAAATAGGGCATTAATAAACACTGTTAAAATGATTTTCACCCCCATTATGTTCAATTAAAAGTAGAGTTAGCTATTTAGAGAGATCTTTTTGCTGGATATATTTTTGATGTGACGGAGATTTCATTTTTTTGAACTGTTTATTTCCCTAGAGATTAAGCTAAATTCATTGAGCAAATTTTGCCTTTTAAACATGACCCCATTACAACCTTAACATTTTCTCTTCTAATATGAGTTCCCAATATAAACATTTTGAAATTATTTCTTTAGTAATTGCTGATGATGAACCTAAAAAAGTTGATCTTTTAATTCTCTGTACTGTATTTCCAGTAATGTTTCATTTACGTGTAAACCCTTGCAGTAGAGTGTCCTGGATAGAAACTAGAAAGACCTGGATTCAAGAGCTTCCTGTGACTCATCCTGGCTATACAATCTGCACAAATCAATTAACTTTTTAATGCTCTCAAGCTATAAATTTTAAAAAAGTGTTCTGAGATGTATAGGAAGATGGAATTCCCTATATACCAATGAAATCATAGATCTAATCCTTATCCCATAATTTCCTTCCTTCAATTATTATTGTTAATATTAAAGCTTTTTTCTTGCCTCTACTAGTTTTGGATGAGTTACCCAGTAAGCTCTAGCCTGGAAAAAATAAATTAATTATATATCACTCACTTCTGATGTTTCCTTTTCAAAAGTGCTTATTTGGGGGCAGAAACCTCTATGTTTTAGAGAACTCATATACAAACAAAAAGGAACAGGAACTTCTTATCATTGTGATGAGTTATCCCAATAGTTAAAAAAAAAAAACCCACCCGCTGTTTATCTTTACCCCTTGGCAACTTAGACTCAAAAAAATTATGCATGAATAGGTTCAACTGTGCATCCTTCCAGAAATCCATAAAGAATGAGGCTTGGAATAATAACAGGATTTTTACAAAATTGTTTAACCTAATTCTAGTTTCCTTTTTTTAACTGATTATGGCAGGAGAAGCTCATTTATAATCTATTTCAAAAAAAAAAAGCAAAAACTGATAAGTTGAATTCAGGCGAATTAAATTTAAAAAACACATGGATTCAGTTATTTCTGCAATACATGTTATCTAAGTTATTCTTGAATATTTCAGGCAATATTGCATCAAAATGTATTTGGGGATTTTCTAAGATCCAAACACCTTGAAAAGTATTGTGGAATGTTTTTTTTTTTTCAATCCAAATCACTCCTGATTCCCATCACTTCTCTTCCTATTGAAAACCCTAAATGGACATTAAAATCGGAAATTTACTAGGATGTGAGTTTATCCATTCTGTTGTTTGTCCTTCGTTTCCAAGAGACCAATGACATCCCAGGGTGATGGCTTGACTCATGAGTGAATTGGATTTAAGTAGCAGCATTGCACAGTCATCAGCCTCGTTTTCCCTTCCATAGCCATTGCAGTAAGACCAAAAGTCAAGATGCCTTAGCAACGGTCTTGGGATGCAGTGGATGATCTTGGCGTCTTTGATGTTCCAGCAAGCTCTAAGCACTCCCCAGCTCCTGTTTCAGCCGTCTTCATGGCTATTGAAACAAATTATTCTGATCTGCCCATTTCACCAGGGGAAGTCTCCACATCTCTTTAGCTCACTAGTGTATTTGAGGCTTATTGATTACCCTCGGTGGTTCTCCGATGCTCTAACAATCTGAGTTTCTTAAAAGAAGGAGGGAAGATATTATCATTGCTGTCTTTAAATATTTAAAGAGATCTGAGGATGGTCACAGAGATTTGAGAGACTCTTCTTCAGAGTTTATTCTCATGACTTTCTCCTCTTCCACCTCCTTTTCTTTTTCTTCCTCCTCCTCTTCCTTCTTCTTCTCCTTCCTTTTCTTCCCAGGGATAGATACTTTCCTATACCAGGGGCTCAGTGCCCTCCTGCTAACTCCTTCCCACTCTGAAGTACCCCCCTTAAGCCCATTCTCTTTGTAAGACAGCCCCATTCCATATGAGCACAGACACTTAACTCAGCATCTGAGTTTCCTTCCTTCCTTTCTGTTTCCTCAAGGAGCATCTTTGTTTAAGGCAGTATTTGGCTAATCTGATATGCTAATTAAAACTTGTGTTGATGGTCTCTATCCATTAATTGGAGAGGGTGAGGAGCTCTGATCCTTCCTTTTCTGTCAAGTAATACATATTCTTGTTAACAGGATGCTTCTATAGACAATGCCTTACTCTGCAGTGCCCCTGTATGTAGTAGACAACCACCCAGCCATTCTCCCAGTGTCTAAGGCCATGTCTTACTTACTCATCACCGCCCCCCCCCCATCAGTAAAGTGCCTCTAGGAGTTAGAGCTGTCTAAAGTGTCTAAATGGTCTGGGAGGTAGATCCGGTGGGATCCAAACCAGAGTCCAAATGCTAAATGTGACTTTATCTAGTATGCTAACTGCTGGCTGAGGACATAGGGTATTGGGGACCCAAGACATCTGTGTATCTGGATTTTTTCCAAGCTTCCTCACTAATCATTAAAATAAGCACAAAATCTCTTAGTAATTACATTTGCAAAATGGAGGTCAATATAAATTCATAGTTACTATTTGCATTCTTTGGACAATAATTGTGAAGTGAATTAAGATTTCAGACTCAGAGGGATCTTAGAAATCACCTAATTCAACCTACTCATTTTCTTGAATTTAAGACCAGTGAGGTCTTGACTTAGAACTTAATTGACCATGGCTGGTAAAAAAAAAATAGCAATCATGTATATGGTGTGTTTAGTGCTTTAACGTTCATAAATGCTTTACAAATATTTTCTTATTTCATTCTCCCCAAAATCCTAGGAGGGAGGGAGGGATTATTATCTTGATTTTGCAGATGAGGAAATGGAGGCAGATGGAGATCAAATTACTTGCCCAAGGTCACATAGCTAGTAATTATCCGAGGACAGATTTGAACTCAGATTTTCCTGTCCCCAAGTCCAGCTCTCTATCCACTGTTCCACCTAACAGTCATATATAATTCTCATAAGCGTGACTAGCTAGCTCTAGAATGAACATTAAAATCTGTAAATCATGAGCAGTGGCTGTACTGGAGACAAGTATGCACAGAAGAGGCGGTTCACCTTTTGATAGGAACAAAAATAGAACCAAACACACCAAAAATGAGAATAATCTTCTGATCTGGGATTGTTGGGTTCAGCCAAAGAAAGCCCCATAAACCTCAATGTTCCCTAAAGGCACTGCTTTATTACTCATCATGTGACAACTAGTTCTGCACCCATCGTGGCAGGGTGTTAGCCCTGGCCAGCTTTGTTGGCTGCAGAGAAGCTTTAGAGGGATTCCAAGGAGAGGCTCACCGAAGGCTTAAGCGTCCAAGGTCCAACATAACTATGGTCAAAAGCGCAATCATAAGTTGTGGATTTTTTTTTTTCATTAATTTGCTAAAGTTTGCTCTGTGGGACAATGATATGTATCCATGGAGGAGGTGGGGACCCCCATGGATAAAATCAAAGATCTTTTGAATAACTTATATACATACTAATAAACCTGAGTCATGGAGAAAAACTTTGGATTGTGTTCATAGTTCTCTGTTTAGAAAGATAGAACTGGGCATGTTGCATTTTAGAAAGATTTCCTAAGTAAGGAGTCCACATGAAATGTTTTGTGGGACCAATAGTATCTTCAAGACTCCTGGCCCTCCTCCTAGCTGGATTCCCCAATCATTGAGGGGATCCATTGCTGCCGAGGTCCATTTTGCCGCTGCCAACCGCTGACCAACTGCCACCGTTGGCCAGCAACCCTCCCTACAGCCCACCATTCTTGCTTTTAGTCCAAGTCCCAGGCCATCATCCCAGGAAACAAGTTCTGTTGGAGATATGACCTGGAAATTGTTTCTGGGGTGCAGAAGTCACAGCCACTGAAGACTGGAAAATAATGTCCTTGCCCCTGAAAGTCAAACGGTTCCACATTAGCTAGGAATGTGATTACTGATAGAAATGACATCAGAAACCATGGAGTCTTTTCATCTGATTTGTGGCTGAAACTCCTTATGTGGGTATTAGAATGGGAGCTCATTGAGAGCAGAGACTGTCTTGCTTTTCCATTCATATCCTCAGTACTTAGCACAGTGCCTCGTACTTCTTAAAAATCGCTCATTCGTGCACGTTCCAGTGGGTGAGCTTTGGTTCTTTGGAAATTTCACTATCAAGAAAAGCACAACCTCTAGTGATTGTGATAAGTGACAGATTGCTCACACTTAATAGCTGTGTGACCTTGAGCAAATTATTTAACCTTTCCAAGCCATTGCTTTTACATCTTTATAAGTGAACCCAATAATATTGTGGGGTCTATCTCATAGGATGGTTATAAGAAAAAATGTTTTATAAACCTTAAAGGAATACAGAATTGAGTTATTATTGTTGTTATTATTATGAACCGACCAATTACTCACATCCAGATTTAACTACTTCTATAGGAAAAGGTTTGGGGCTTTTTTTGGTCTATTGTCACTGATGGATTTTTAAATGGTCATTTGTTTCCCTGGGAGACAAACATTATCATCTGGGATACAGTGCATTAAACCTGCCCCCAAGCTGCAGACATGGATGTGAAAATACAGGCAACCAAGAATAATCCTTCCCCAAGGACTGTTTTAAAATATTCCCTTGTTGCTTTTCTTTGTAGTAAATGTATCCCACCCCTACTCCATGTACATTTCCATTTTTTGTGGGCTTCAGGTTGTGGGTTCTAAACATTTTTGTCACATCTGCAACTACAAACAATTTGGTTTTTTGCTCCAATTTTCTCTCATCATCTCACTTACTTTACAGATAGGGAAACTGAGTTACAGAAATGAGAGACACCTTGACCAGTCATATGGCTAGATGGGGAGAAGTCCATGCCTTGTTCTAGATCTCCTGAATTCCAGCTTTTCTAACACTACAAACTTGGACTTTAAATTACTTCTTCTGATAGGCAGTGACTATTGAGATATGCCGTTTCTGACTTTTTTCTCAGCATGTGTTTCTTGCCTGTTCCCCACAAGGCTACATGCTCAATTAAGGCAGAGATCTCACCTGATCTAAGTTGTTTATCCCTCCAGCTCTAATCACAAAGTTTTTTTCATATAGTAAGCACTTAATAAAAACTTATGGAATTAAACTGAATTCAAGAACATTCCTGTAATTGTATTTCACAAAGTTTGGAGAATCTGGTCCTAGGAGGACTACAGAATAATGTAGAAATCTGTCTCTCTGCCATGTGGCTTATACCTTTATCTCTCTTATACCCTTACTCTTTCATTCTCAGTCCTGGGAGGGGGACACGACAATAGCCCACCATATTTACCTAAAGCGTGGCAATCTTCTGTAGCCAGGCACAAATACTAATAGGCATTGGACGAGTGTAGCTGGCCAAGATAGAGAGTCTATTCTGATCCCTTGCCAGCTGGAAGTTCTGGGGGTACCCGTGTGACCCTTTGGCTCACCTTGAATGGATGAGAACAATGGAATCAAAGTGTGAGTTCCTGATAACTCCCCCTCCTGCTCTCTCCAAAAGGAGCCCAGAATCCCATGGTTAGCATTGTGGGCTAAAAATCCCGACAGAGACAGAACCCAAGAGCTTTGAGAATAGCAATGCTTCCCACCCAACACCCTCAGCCATCACCCTGGTAGCAACTCCCATGGAGATTCAGTCTGGAACTACTGCAGACGTCCCAGCCACGGTGACAGAAAACCCAAAGAGGAAAGTTCTTATCTCCAAAGTCCTTGGAGTTGTCAGATTGTTCAAAATGGAGATAACATAATAGTGGAAAGGACATCCAAGAGCTTGCTGTGGCTCCCTATGGACTGTGGGAACTGCACTAAAACCTATATACCTTAGGTTTTCCATTCGAAGGTGAGTTTCTTGAGAACAGGGACTGTTTTACTTCTCTGTTTGGATCTCTAGTTCTTAGCACAGTGATTTGCATATAGTAAGCTTTAATAAATGGATTTTTCCATTCATTTTTTCACTCTGAGAGGGTCCTAGGAACAGTAACAAAAATCATTAAATAGATTCAGGCTCTTCAGTTAAAAAAGGTATGTAAGGAGGAGAAGGACCTTAGTTTCAGGACAAGGGTCACCAACTCCCCTTCTCCCCAGCTGATAAGAACCTTCGGGGAAATTTATGGCTCTAGCATTAGGTGTCTAAGACATGATAAGATTAAAAGGAACCAAGGCTAGGAGTGGAGGCTGGGAATGTAGCTGCCTTAGCTCCTGCAGTTGGAGGAGGAGAAGAGAGTTAAGAAAAAGAAAATGCCTGATAATTCCCTCAAAAAACCTGCTGTTTGCCAGCTAGGTTGGGGAGCCCTTTCTAACTCGAGAGCTAAAAATGAGCTGCTTGTACCAGGAAGCACAT
>JAJPUD010005038.1:119579-134169 GCA_023553655.1 Myrmecobius fasciatus | reverse complement strand
TGGGGGGCGGAGTGCAGGGGCAGCTGCTGGCAGAGCTTCAGGACCCTGCATGGCCAGGGAGCTTTAAAAAAGCAGCAGAGAAATAGCAGACCCTAACAGGTTGCCAGGATGTGAGCCATGAGAAGCGCTCAGCCATGACGCATTGTAGCTGGGAATGTTCCCTTTCCTCCCAAGCATGGGAATGTGAGACCGTAGAGCCCACCCTACTGCCTGCTCTTTTTGCTGCAGATGGTGCTGAGAAGGAATCTATCACTTGACTTTCTCCGTTAATTATGTCATGAATCCTTTCCAATTAAATGCTCCGCTACTTCAGGTGTGATTTCTGCCTGGACTTTTGTTAGAGAATGCCCTGGGTGGTGGGAGCTCAAGAGATTGCATCTCAAGGGGCATTTACATATGGGTAATTGCCCCCAAATGGTTCACACTGAGCCTGGGCTGGTGAGGAGCTCTGGATTCATGGAAGACTTATATCTAGGATTGAAGGAGGATATGGACCTTTGTCCAATCTCATTACTTCTTTAAGTTTATGTCTTTATGAAAAAATGAGAAGGGATCTCGAGTCACACACTGCCAGTTTTCCTGAATAATTCTGTGGATCTGGCCCATTGGGTAAGGTCAAAGCATACTAGAGTCTGCCATAAAAAGTTGAAGCTTTTTGGAACATGGCTTTATTCTGGGAAGGAAGATGTCCGCCATGTGATGATCATCAAGGCACTCACTGGGGTTGTGGATATGGGTGGGAATGCCCTCTAAAAGGAAGAAGATTCCAATTATGACCTCATCCCAGAATTGGAGAATTGGAAGGACCTCAGCAGCTATCCAGGTGATGGGACAGATTGCCTGCTGGACTTGGAGTCAGGAGGATTTGAATTTGAATCCTCAGACACCAGTTGCATGACCTTAGCCTTAATTTTCTTATCTGTAAAACGTGGCAAATGATAGTCCTGCTTCATAGGGCTGTTGTGAGGAACAATTGAGATGATATTTGTGAAACAATTCTGATGGACGTGGCTCTCTTCAAAGAGATGATTCAAACCAGTTCCAATTGTTCAGTGATGAAGAAAACCATCTACACCCAGGGAGAGACCTGTGGGATCTGAGTGTGGACCACAACGTAGCATTTTCATTTTTTCTGTTGATGTTTGCTGGCATTTTGTTTTCCTTCTCAGGTTTTTTCCCTTCTTGATCCAATTTTTCTTGCGCAACAAAATAATTGTATAACTATGTATACATATACTAGATTTAATATATATTGTAACATATTTAATATGTATATGACTACCTGCCATCTAGGGGTGGGGGGAAGGAGGGAAAAATTTGAAACAGAAAGTTTTGCAAGGGTCAGTGTTGAAAAATTCCCATGCATATGTTTTGTAAATAAAAAGCTTTAATAAAATTTTAAAAATTAAATAAAGTCTTATTTTCAAAACACAAGCAAAGAGTTTAACATTCACTCTTGCAAAACCTTATGTTCCAAATTTTTCTCCTTCCCTTTCCCCCACTCCCCTCCCCTAGTCAGAAGTAATCCAATATATTAAACATGTGCAATTCCTCTATACATATTTCCACATTTATCATACTGCATAAGAGAAATCAGATCCCAAAGGGGAAAAAATGATAAAGAAAAAAAGCAAGCAAATAAGAAGAAAAAGGTGACAATGCTCTGCTTTGATCCACATTCAATACCCACAAGTCCTCTCTCTGGGTGCAGATGGCTTTCTCCATCACAAGATCATTGGGACTGGCCTGAATCGTCTCATTGTAGAAGAGAGCCACAGCCATCAGAACTGATCATCAGATAATCTTGTTGTTGCTGTGTACAGAGATCTCCTGGTTCTGCTCACTTCACTCAGCATTAATAGCTAGCATTTCTTTAGCACTTTTTGATTGACAAAACACTTTAGAGAGGATAAAGTAGCTAGAGAAATTGATATAGACAGAGAGATTGAGATAGGCAGAGAAACAGACAGATAAATCGATAGATAGATAAGAGCATTCATTAAGTGCTACATGCCCAATACTGTGCTAAATGCTGGCAATATGGAAACAACATAAACAAGACGGGACAAGGAGCTAGGAGAAGAAAAAAGGTAAGGAATGGGGAGGAGGCTATTTTGCTGGTGAGAAGGTGGAGTGGTCCAGACAGAGAACTGAGCTGGGAGTGAAGTGAGCCTGCCTGGAGTCCCTCATGAATGGTCCTCACAGTGACCCTGTGAAGTATGAATTTTTATTATCTCAATTTTTCCGATGAGCAAACTGGGTGAGAAAAACTAAATGATCTGCCCAGCGCCATACTGCCTGTGAGAGTCCTACACGAGATAAAATTCAGGTATTCCTGCTGCTAAATCCAACTGAGGTATCGGGAGAGGGGGCGATCTCTTTGAACAGAAGGGCCGCCCCTGCCAAGGCCACCAGACAGCTCTCAGTCAGTTCACAGGAGACAGAGATAGACTGATCTCTGAAAGGAAGCCAGGATGTTCAGAAGCGTACGTCTCACCCTGCAGGTGGACCTCCAGGAGAATCGCTGTCTTCCTGTTAGCGGACTTCGGGGACACCATGGGGCAGCTCTTGTGTTCCGAGGCTCCTTGATCAGTTGAAGGCTCTGAGACTAATGAAGAGAGCTTCATCTCTCCGGTTCTCCAGTACAGAGCAATCCGCTGAGGGCCAGGAAGTTTCAGGCTCTCTGGGGAAGGATGCTCCAAAGCTCTGAAAACCACAATAAGTGAGGCACTCTGCAGGGATTTGAGCAGTGGGGTGAACCCCAAGGTTCCTTCTGCAAGTTGAATTATTTACGGCATCCCCATTGGTCTGGTTTTGTTTTTAATTAGCACCCTGGGAAAAGACTCTAACCTCACATCCCACCTGCGGAATCTACAGCCAAAAGCTTTAGAACCTTCGAGTTGTTTTGTGAGAGCTTCCAATATCGACCACGGCTGCTCAGCTGGCTAGCACCTTTCTGAAAATTAGCCAGGACAGACAATTAGTGCTCTTCCTATGTAACAGGGTTCCATGCCCCTCCAGGTTGTAAAGCTGTCACTCTGCCCAAGAGGCAGGTCTGGTGTGCAGGCTGATCTGGGCAGCAGGGAGCATGTGGGAATTGAATCCAGGCACGGTTGCACATTCAAAAAGATTTTACCCACAGAAACCCAATAAACTACCGGAGGACAGCTTGTCCAACCAGATTCTTCATTCTAGCAGTGCTGACTGATGCTCTCACATCTCACAATTCTATGGCATCCATAAAGAGAGCTGTCAGAGCATTAAGGCCCGGGGAAGGCCGTGGAAAAACTGGGGAACTGTGCCCACCCAGATGCCAGGAGCTATTTTAGTAAGATTCCAAACAGGGGGTATGGGTCACGGGAAGGATGTCATCAGAGCTGGCCCCTCCAGCCAGGTTGGACAAATATCCCTAAGTATGAACCCCTCCGTGTACTAAGAAGATCAGGAAAAGAGGACTAGACTAATTTCAGTTTGTATTTCTTCTTTCTTTTCTTTTCACATATGTCCTCAATTCAGCACAACAGGTCAAAGCGACACGTCTTCCTTGTCTGTGCTGTCTCTGAAACTTATTTTTCATCACCTTTAATCCATCACTTCTTGTCATGATGTAGGAAACATATAAAAGTCAGTTATGTTAGTAATTCATTACTCAGAAAGTCTTTCAAAATGGTTTTTTTCTTTATTTGTTTTGTTCTTGTTCACCTCAGTCCGTGTTAGTTTATATGAATCTTCCTTTCTGAGTCTGCTCCTGTGGTTATTTTTTATGGCACAGTAATATTTAATGACATTCATATACCATAATTTTTTTGAGTTATTCCCCCAACTGATGGATATCTCCCTACTTTGTACTTCTTTCCATAACAAAAGGTACTGCTATGAATATTTCTCTAAATATGAATCCTTTTTTTCTTTTCACCTTTTTGGGGTTTGTGTGTAATCAAGGGATTGCTGGCTCATAGTTTAAGGACTCATTGGGTAGAATTCGAAATGTTTTTTTTTCCATAATGGCTGGCTGGATGAACACATCTTCACTTAAAGTACATTTGTATATCTGTCTTCACTTTTTCTCTCCACAATTTTTTGTCATCTTTACCATTCTGTGCTGGATGTAAGGTACAGCCTCAAAGGTCTTTTAATTTATATTGCTCTAATTACTAATGATTAATAATTTCTCTAGATGACTCTTCATTACTTGCTTGTCTTCTTTTTGATAACTGCCAGTTGATATCCTATTGAGGAATGACTTATTCATATATACTTGCATCCATTCCCTTTATACCTTGGGTAACTGATCTTTATTAGAGAAAATTGCTGCAAATATTTTCCCTTACAATTTTTAAGTCCATTGATTTTGGGAGAGGCAAGAGATTTTTAATTTTATATAATCAAAATTATCTATCATTATTTCTGTTTTTTACTTAGTTAAGTAAGGAATACTTATCAAAAGAAAAACTATAAAGTACAAAGCTCTTCCCCTATTGATAGTTGTGAAAGGTATCTCTCTGATCCTTTAATTTGTCTGTGATACAACCATTTATATGTAAATCATGCATATAAATTGGAATTTATTTTGTTATGTGGTGTGTGATGTTCTAAAACTAATCTTACCAGACTGTTTCCAGATTTTCCTAGCACTTTTTGTTAAATAATTACCCCAGCAGTTGAGGTCTTTATTGAACATTATAGTATGTTTTCTTTTCTTCTTTTTTATAAGGTTTTTAATGTCCTAATAAATTTGTGTAATTTATGCAAGCATGTCATGTGGCACCTAAAATATGTATATTCTTTTCCATTTCCATTCAATAGTCCTCAGAGATCTAGGATATCTAACTTTTCTAAATTTTTACTTAAGTTCTTTATGTCTTTCCTGTTTATTGCTTTATAGGATTTGGTTTTGTCTGATAAAGAGTATATAAAAATCCCCAATTATCTTAGTTTTATAGTCCATTTCTCTTAATAATTCAACTAGCTTTTCCTTTACGTACTTAGATATTATAAAAGTCTTTGCATATATATTAAACAGTAATATTATTTCATCATTTATGATGTTTTAAGGCATAAGGTAATTTCTCTATTTATCTCATTTAATCATGTCTATTTTTACTGTTGCCTTGTCTGAGTTTACCTGATAATGAATTATGCTTCAGACTCTCATTTTAATGCTTATGTAATTTGCATGTTTCAAGTTTGTTTCTTGTAAGCAATCTATGGTGTCCTGACATCTAACATATTCTGCTATACTCATCTACAAAGGTGTGCATACATTCATAATCATAGTTATGACAGTTAATTCTATAGTTATCTCTTATATGTCCCTCCTCTCCTCTTATACTTTTTCCTCTTTTTGTCTCCTTGCAATCTTATTTACGAAGAAGACGACAGTGGTATAAAAGCAAGGAATATGAGCAATACTAGTGATCCATAATTGAATTGCATCTACTCCATTGCTCTACCTTTCTTCTGTATCTGAAGCTGTGCTGCTTCTACTTTCTTTCCTTTTTATCTATTTTTCATTATCCACTCTTTAAATTCAAAATTTGTTTTGCTTGAGATCTTTCCATTTTTTCCTTGATCCTCTCTTTTAAACCTCTTCATTTTTTTTCATTTAATATATAGCTATACCAGAATCAGAGAAAGGTGCTTGTGTGTATGTATGTGTGTATCTAACTCCTGTTTGTGTAGTTCAGACAAGAGTGGGGTTCACATGATATTTTCATCCCCTGTCCCCTTCCTACATCCTTACATACTGTTCATACATAAACTAACTTCTCTTCTACATTTCTTCCCCAAACTCCTCCTCCTGCTCCCACTTTTATATTGCTTTAAAACAGAACAAAACTACCTCAGGCCTTCTGCCATATTTCATTCCCTTTGTGATCTTTGGAGACATTATGTTTTTGAATTTTTCATTTTTGAGCCTCTTCCAGATGCTCAAATGTATTTCTCTTTCTAGATTTCTCTTGACTCCAATTGAAATTCCTACTCAGGCACATTTTTTATGACTGTTTAAAAATCTTCTATTAAAATTTCATTCCACACTGATGGCCTTATGGGACTATACTATCTTGCAGAATAAATAATTTTTAATTAAAGTTTTTGTCTTTTCCAGTTTGGGATATTGCTTTCCAAGGTTTTTTCTTCTTCACAGTGATTTTTGCTGGGTTTTATGTGATCCTGTGGTTTTTTGGTATTGAATTCTTGGGTTTTGGCTGTTTATAGTATCTTTTATATATATATATATATATATATATATACATATATATATATATATATGTATGTATTGCCTGGAGGCTTTGGTTGTCATATTCCTGAGAACTTCTGCTTTTATTCTTATTTTCTCCTTGTCTCAGAGTACTTGAGCTCCATTTTTTATTCTCTGAGAGGGTCTCTTACTTGGGTAAGATTTTTATTTTATTTATTTATTTATTTTTTTGACCTTTGCAAAAACTTTTTTTCCCAAGCTTTTCCCCTCCTTCCCCCCACCCCCACCCCAGATGACAGGTAATCTAATACATGCTAAATAGGATAAATTATATGACAAATACAATACAATTGGGTAAGATTTTTGAATTTCATTTCTAAGTTATTTTTTTCCTCCATCCAATTCTTTCCTACAGAATCTTTTATTTCATGCATTGCTTACATTAAAAAAATGTTTTGCTATATTTCTTCAAAGTCTTCTCATAATCTTTGTGGCCACACAATCTTTCTCCTCTGAAATCCTTCTTGGAGTTGTTATGGAGATATCCTCTTCTAGTTTTACCATCTTTAGTATTTCTTCACTCATAATTTTCTTCATTGTGCTTGTTGCCTTCTTTTATTAGTTAATATTTCCAAACTCATTTCCTGATTTGGGCTTTTGTGCCAGGACCCGACTCTTTCTCCTCCTGTCCTCTAGGATGAGGTTCTTCTGTTTGGTCCCCAACTTGATGTTCTATATATATTCTTGGCATTGGCTTCCACTTCCATTGATGCACCTGTCCTTAAAGTGCTAATTTAGCATCCCTATTTAGAGTTTTGTGGTAAGCTGCCATTAGTCAGAGCACTGCTATGGGGGGCAACTCCCAGGAATCCACCCCTTTGCCCAGGGCCCCCTCTTGCCTAGGCTTTCCTTGGCGTGGGAGCTACTGAAAGCTTCTGTCTTTTCACCTGAATCTGCGCTCACATGGGGTGGGATGTGTCATCCAGTACATGTAGTATCTGGTTATCACTTTGAGGAGTCCTGGGATAGGTGAAAGAACTTATTGATATTTCTCTTTGGATTTTTTAATTTTTATTTTATAAGATACCTCTTAAAAATCACTGTTAGAGAATATATAGGGGAACTGGGCTGTCTACAGTAAAGTCACTGTCTCTCTCCTCTTCCTTTCCTTTCCTCAAAAATCAAGTTATATATCCCTCTATCTATCTATCTGTCTGTCTTTCTATTTCCCCCTTCTCTCTTTTCCTCTCTTCTTCTCATATCTTCTCTTTCTGTCTCTCTCTGTTGGCTCTCTGTCTCTCTGTCTCTCTTTGTCTGTGTCTCTGTATGTGTCTGTGTCTTTCTGTTTCCCTCCTTCCCTCTCTTTCTCCTTTCCTCCATTCTTCCCTTTCTCCCTCCCTCCCTATCTGCCTTCCTGTCCTCCTCTCCATCTCTCTGTCTCTCTCTGTCTCCCTCTGTCTCACCTTTTCTCTCTCTCTTCCTCTGTGTGTGTGTGTGTGTGTGTATTTGTCTATCTCTGTCTCTCTCATGGTCTCTGTCTCTGTCTGTCTCTCTCCCTCCCTCTCTTGGTCTCTGCTTCTTTCTTCCTCCTCTCCTTCTCCTCTTGTCCTCTTTATCCTCCTCCTCTCCCACATACACCCAAGTGAGTCTAGTGACTTCAGTGGAAAGGGTGTTAGAACTGGAGGAACTGGGCTCCAATTTTGGTCCTACTACTGGGTGACTGACCAAGTCACAGAATTTTCTTGGGCCTCTATTTCCTCAATAAAAATGCAAGATTTGGATTAAATAACCTCTAGAGTGTTTTCCAGATGGAAATCTAGGATTCCTGATCTTTATCAACATGAATCTTATCTTTATCACCTGAATTTATTAAAAATCACCTATGTGGAGGACTTCAGAGTTTGCAAAAATGCTTTCCTAATAACAATAGGGCAGATGGTACGAGTGTCAATGTACCCATTTTGCAGAGGAAGAAAGAGAGGCACAGAGTGTTGAAAACACTTAATGATCTGGTCCCAGCTCATATTTCCAGCCTCAGTACTTACCTCACTCCCTTCCTGCATTCTACAGTACAGCCACGCTGGCCATGTTTCTTTTCCTTCAACACAATATTCCATTGCCTGTCATCTTCCAAATTCCCTCTCTCATTACTTCCACATTATGGAGTCCCTCTCCTCTTTCAAGAAGCATCACCTTCTACATGGAGTCTTTCCTGATTCCTGCTCCCACTGACTAAGACCTTCCTTTCTTTCTTGCATCATTTCTTGTTTATCTTGTATTTATCACACATGCTTAACTTGTACATGTTGAATACCCACATGAAATAAAAATCTATGAGACCGGAAACAATGAGACAAAATCAAGGTTTTTTGTCTCTGTATCACCAGTACCTGGCACAGTGCCTTGGAGACAGGAGGTACTTAATAAAAACTTGTTGCTTTTTTTGATTGAGGTGCTTGTTGATGGACAAGACTGGCTCATCTGAACACACCTTTTAAGTGTCAGAGTTGGGATTTGAACAAGAATGATGATCACTAGGTAGCACTCATGTAGCAATACACACACACACACACACACACACACACATATGGCAAATGAGGTTAAGTGACTTGCCCAGGGTCATGTTAAGTGTCTGAGACCATATTTGAACTCAGGTCCTCCTGACTTCAGGTCTGGTGCTCTATCCACTGTGCTACCTAGCTGCCTCCACTTACATAATTTCACTTGATCCTCAAAAAAAAAAGCACTAAAAGGTAGAGATGATTATTTACTCCTTTTTAAAGATGAGGAAACAGGGAGAAGTTCAATGTCTTAATGATATCACAACACTAGTAAGTATATGAGGCAGGATTTGAGTTCAGGTCTTCCAACGCCATATCCCTCCAGCTCTCTATAGAGTCCTGTATCCTCTCCATTACAGTATAATATCTTTCAGATACAGATCTAGTTTCACCTGCAGTACCTAAGCTGATCATGTGGAGAAGGAGCCCTACCTAGATCAATGGTTTTTAATTTCTTTTGTATTATGGATCCCTTTGGCAATCTGATAAAACCAGTGGTCCCCACTTCTCAAAATAATCTTTTTAAATGCATAGCAAAGATATAGATGATTGCAAAGGAAACTGGTTACTAAAATCCACTTATTAAAATAGGAAATTTTAAAAAATTTCATGGTTTCCAGGTTAATTACTCCTGTCTTAGATCATTTGGTCCAGCTCCCTCATTCTATATATTCCTCTCCTCAGTAATAATACTTACACCAGTCTCAAATTAAATTTTAATATCTTAATAAGTGGTACACTGAGAAAAATACTGTACAACTAAACCTTTCCTTTTGCTGAGATCTGGGGTCTTGATGGAGAAGTGCTGCAAAAATAGTAGGAAAGCAAGGACTGAGAAATTGATTATTGAGGATGTTACTCAGGATCCTGGAACAATACGATGTTCTGCAAGCACTGTGCAAAGTGGTCGTTATGAACATTGCTCATCCCAGGCAACCAGCAAAGCCTTCCTGAGGGACTGATCATTAGAGCTCTCCTCTCACTGTGTACTTGGGCACCAGCCCAGAAAGCACCCTGTGAAGGGTCTCATTCCCTAGGCACAATATAGAGGCACCATGAAGAACAAGAACCCATGTTTTTCAAAAGTACTTTGAGATTTATAACAGTACTTTTCTTTCTTTTATAAGTGAGGTAGATAGCTTCAGGATCCTCATTGCACAGATGAACAAACTGAGGCTCAGCAAGGTTGGGACTTGCCTAAAAAGTGTCAGAACAGGTGTTCAAATCCAGATCCCCAACTACTTAGTATTTTAAATCTGTCCCTAAAAGTAAATTTGACAGAAAATAATGAAGACATGTACTAATTATTTCTAAGAGATCTCAAAGACCACAGTACAAATTGTCAGGACTTCATATTAGAATATGTCTGGGACAAAAAGTGAGTCAATTTTAGGGGAAATGCTCATTTAAAATGTAAATGAGATTTTAGTTTGCATACAGGCTCGGAAGGTGTGAGGATTATTAAAATTGCTCAGTGTGTAGCTCTATATGTAAATATTTTTTAAAAGGGAGATTATAAGGGATGGTCAGAGATTTTGATCTGAAATTAAAAAATATTATCATATGGGCTATGTGTGTTTTCAAAAAGAAAAGGCTGGGCCCCTGGAGATGTTCTGTGAAAACCTGATACATGAAAAGGAGAATTCATATAAAAATTCATGTAGTGTTCATCACAGTGAAAAATATTCTTTTTGTTTTCACAAGTCATACAATCATGAGGTTATTGTAATAGTCGAAATGATGAGGGCTTGACCTGGTGCAACATAAATGGGAGAAGAAAGGAAGGATTAGATGTGAGAAATGTAGAGCAGAATTTCAGAGATGGAAGGGACCTCAAAAGACCCATAAACAATGAAATCCCTTCCTCAACATATCCCACAGAGGAATTGCCAGCATTTGGCTGGATTCTGAAGCATTATACGCAATACTCCTCCCAAATAAACACACATATATGTATGCTCATACACACACACACACACACACACACACATATATATATACATATAATACATATTTCTACATATGTATCTATATAGAAATAGATCTAGCTAACTATCTAGCTATCTGTGGGCTATTGAAGGAGCTCGCTTCACTTTGGTTGACTGGGCCCAATCAGAAGAAATTTAATCTATTTGCCATTGACAATCCTTCAAGTATCAAAAGACTGGTCAAATGACCCAGGAGAATCTGGGGACTGGCAGGATGGGGACTGGGACAGAGGAGAGAGGGAAGCAAAAAGGAGCTAGATTGGCAAAAATTTGAGCCCAAGTGATGAAACCCAATGAGGGAAATTATTTGAGGGCAAGGATTGGGCAAGGATCATTTTTTTTTAATCTCCCTTAGGAGAACTTTGTACAAAGAAGACATTTAACAAATGTTTGCTGAGTGAATATTGAATGAAGGTTAAAAGAGGAAAAATGATAAGTTTTGTATATGACTATAGAAAGCTGAATGGGAAAAATCTATGATTGGCCAAAAAGAAGTTTGAAAGCTAGGGTGGTTCAGGAGAAAGTACTGTTCTTCTACTCAGTTGACTTGGTACTATAATCTTAGCTCTACCTCTTTTTTTGTATGACCTTTAGCAAGTCACATTTCAGATGTGAAATGGAGGAACAGAGAAAGGCTTGGATTAGGTGACTTCTCATCTCTAAATCTATAATCCTATGAACTCTGCTCTGAGCAGAGAAGTTGTATAAGTCTTTAGTGTGTTTCATCTCCATCTTTACACCATTGCTGTGAACTATATTTCCCAGCATCTACCTAGTCCTGTGGCTTGGTCCACTCTAGAAATCTTGGTTTGTCTCAGCAAACTCTTGATGTACAATTTTGGGTCATGTTTTCTTTCACCAAAGGGGTTCCTGCTTTCCCATTAGTTTGCTCCCCAGTTTGGAAAGGAAGGGAGGGGGAGTTAATGTGGTAGAGGAAGGAATTTGAAATTTTTGATTTGAGACATGTTGAGTTTGATCTAATAGTAGGACATCAAAGTGGAAATAGGTAGAAGGTAACTAGAGAGTTAGAACTAAAAAACAAAACAATGCACAACTTTTATATATTAGGTAGCAGGCACTGTGCTAAGTACTGAAGATACAAAGAAAGGCAAAGAATAGTCCTGATCCTTGAGGAGCTCCCAATCTAATGGGGAAAGTAACCAGCAAACTAATATGTACAAACAAGTTATGAACAGGACAAATAGGAAATCAGGCTGCTTCTTCTTGAGAACGAATGAAATCACTGAAAGAAGGAATAAAGAAAAAGGGGACTGAAGGGCTGAATCTCAGGGCATGCTCATATTTACAGAGTTGAAAGAGGAAATGGGGCTGAAGTTTGGTTAGGAAATTGAGGTGGAATGGCCAGGGCAGTGATGGGACAAGTAGGATTAAGTATATGAGCCACAGGAGATAAGAATCAAGAATAAGGAAATGGGGGGCAGTATGAGATTCTGCAGAAATATCAGAAAGGGACCTTGAGAAGGAAAAAATGTTTAGTTTATATAATGTTAGAGAATATGCCACCTTAGACATCATCTAGTCTTCCTCCTTCTTTTTACCTGAAGAAAATGAAGGTTTGATTTCAGTCAGTGGATGAATGAGTTGAGACTAGAATTCAGATCTCCCGTGATCTTAGTCCTGTGTTCATTCTCCTCGATGTTGTACTAGGATGTTATTCATGACCTTGGGTAGGATGGTTTCAGTAGAGCAGTAAGGGTAGAAGCCAGATTGCAAATTCATTAAGACTAACCCATAATAAATTGAAGAAATCAGTAGAAGAGGAAATCCCCTTGAGATGGGAAATTTACTAAAAATGAAGGTTCTTGCATTTGCAGAGTATTATTTTTTCAAAACATATTCACAATCATTGGCTTCTCCCCACAACAGTTGGAGGTACAGCAGATGGTGGTATCCCTATATTGTATTTGACAAAACTGAGATAGGAAGTAGCTGATTAATAATAATAATAATTTGCACATGCTTACTATATGCCAAAAGTGCTCAATGCTTTACAATTATTATTTTTTTTTAATTGTTACAACAGCGCTGTAAGGGAGGTGGTGTTATTTCCCCCATTTTATAGATGAGGAAACTTAACTCTGGGTGTTTCCCTACTGCCTGAAATATTCTCCCTTCTGCACTCCAACTATTGCCCTCCCTGACTTCCTTTAAATCCCAATTAAAATTCTACCTTCCACAAGAAGCATTCTTCAGCCTCTCTTAATTTCAGTGCTTTCTCTTTTTAAATTAGTTCCTATGTATCCTGTATATAAATTACTTTGTATAGATTTGTTTGCATATTGTCTTCACTATTAGATTGTAAGATCCTTGAGAGCAAGAACTGGTTTTTGCCTCTTTTTGCATTCCCAGTGCCTGGCACATAGTAGGCACTTACTGAATATTTACTGAATTGAAAACAGAGGTTAAATGACTTGCCCAAGATCATACGGTTAGTCAGTATCTGAGGTCACATTTGAGCTGCAGTGCTTCCTGACTCTCTTTCTGCTGTGTGACCTTGATGGAACTAGAACTCTAATCTGCAGTCTTCTGAGTCGGTGCCTTTTCTACTCCCCACCTCATTGTCTATAAGTAGAGCCACGATGAGCGAGCAGGCAGACATGTAGGAAAAGTTAATTCTAGTTATTGGGGTCAGAAGTCTGTTGAGTTCAGTTAAGTCATGGCGGAAATATTTGGAGAGCTCCTATTTATTTATTTTTAAATGCACAAACTTGCAAAAAGCATTATTGAGAGATTGCAAAGGCAGCTTTTGTCAACGTGATGAAATGAACAGGGATCTCTGTACACCTTTAAAACTTTCCAAAAATAAACTCACTGACACAGGGAACCCAGCTCTAGTTCCTAGGAGACAGGTCAGTGCTAGGGGGCTACTTCTCATATATTCTACAACAAAAGCTTCAGCTCCTGCCAATCCCTCAACAACTTGGCCATCTTTTCGGAGCTGGAGACCAAAGAGACTTGTAATACCCAACTGTCTCCCCACCCTGGAGACCCCCGGAATCCTAGTTGAGGGACTGTTAGCCCCAAGTGATCCTGGCTGTCTGTCACCAGGGAGCCCGAGGGGAGAGCTGATCTCTAAGGTAACCAGGCCACAAACCACAGAGGGATGGGCAGATTAATATCAACACCTCAAGTTAGCAACTGGAGAAAATAAATAGAAGCTGGGGACTACTGAGCACAGAAAATGCTATGTCCTCAGACAGAGGCAGTGGCTGGCTACTGAGGCTTCCTAAGGGGAGTTCTTCCCAAGCAGATTTGCTGATTAGAACCTAAGGCAAGCATAGAACTATTCATTCACTGGATCATTCAAATAGAGCATCTTTAAAGCACTTACTATGCCCCATGTTGAGCAGAGAGAATACAAACAAAGAAGCAAGAGAGTCCTTGCTTTCATGGAGTTTACAATCTATGTAAAAGAGAACTAGAAATGGAGCTGGGCAAGGTTAGTATATGAGGCAGCACAGTGTGGAAATGGTGGCTGCAAAGTCCCTCCGAAGCCTGGTCCAGCCTCTGTTAGAGTCCTGTCCAAGGTCCTGATGGAGTCGGGGAGCAGATGAGGACAAACTGGAGTGTAACAGTATCCTACACAAGTAAAGTCTTTTTAAAAATACATCAATAAACTCTAATTTATCTCTTTCATAGAGAAGACTAAAAGAGCCTTAAAATTATGTTAATCAACACACACTTGTCGTGGTAATAAGATGGCAGCCGAGAGCAAGACTAGTTTAGAATATAAATTTGTTGTGATCCTGGGCAAGTCACTTAATCCCAATAAGGAAGGGAGGAAGGGAGGAAGGGAGGAAGGGAGGAAGGGAGGAAGG
>JAJPUD010005038.1:102656-119569 GCA_023553655.1 Myrmecobius fasciatus | reverse complement strand
AGGGAGGGAGGCAGGGAGGGAGGGAAGGAGGGAGGGAAGGAGGGAGGAAAGAAGGGAGGAAAAAAGGGAGGAAAAAAGGGAGGGAGGGAGGGAGGGAGGAAAAAGAAAGGGATGTAAGGAGGGAGGGATGTAAGGAGGGAAGGAGGGATGGAGGAAGGAAGAAAGAAAAGGAGGGATAGAAGGAAGAAAAGGAAGGATGGAAGGAAGAAAAGGAAGGATGGAAGGAAGAAAAGGAAGGATGGAGGGAAGAAGAGAGGGAGAAAGGAAGAAAGGGAGGGAGGGAGGGAGGAAGAAAAAAGAATATAAATTTGTTTTTAAATTTTATGGAAAAATATAGATTTTTTAATTATATCACAACATTAGAGATGGTGTGGAATAGAGAATAGAGCTGATCTTGAATGCAAGAAGATTTGCATTCAAGTCTTGTCTCTGACACAGATTGGCTGTGTGATTCTGGCCTAGTCACTTAACATCTCTGTCCTTCAGGCAACTCTCTAAGAGTATACCTCTTAGAGAAGATACCAATCTAAATAGATAGAGGGAGTTTCCTCACCTTCAAGCTCCCTCTACCAAGAAAATCATAAATCTAGGCTGTATTCCTATCACCCCATAGAACTGAGAAAACACCAGTTTAAAGAAAGCCTAGCAAGGTACTAGCTAAGCAAAGACATTTCAAGTATATTTAGGAATTAAAAAAAACAGAAGAAATATTAGCAGAAAAATATGGGAAAGACCTGCAGAGGCTTTTAAAGCAAAAATTTCCTCATCCTGAAGGACAGAAGAGCCACCATATTTGTGCTGTAAAATCATAGTTCCAAATGTGCTTGTAAGTAGAAATGTCACTAAAGAGAACAAATATAGGAAAAGCAACTAGATTAGCCTATGTGTACACAGAGGAAATTTGTACCAGAGGTGAGAGTATTTCAGGTACTGATTTGCAAGTTAACTGAAGGACAGGAAGATACTTAGGGCATAGAAAAAAATCTGACAGTATTTAGACTGAAAAAAAAAAAAGACAAGTGAGAATATATCAGTAACTACCAACCAATGCTCCTACTTTCTTATCTACATAAAATATTAATAGGGTAATCTCCATACACATTAAAGGTATTTCCTTTCTTTCATAAAGCTACCTGGAGGTCACCAAGCAGACTTTCCTGAGTGACATTACATGCTAGCCTATATCTTCACTACTACAAATGAAAAATGTAGAGAATGTAAGATCCTATTGTCCTGATTGTTTCCCGATTATAAATAAAGCCATTGCTTAAGAGTAGATAAGTTTTAAAAGTTCTCTTCTGATAAACTGTCTCCAGAAAAAAAGATTTGAGCTTGTTTGAAAGTTAGAGCCACAGACAACTTTGTGCCAGTTGATCACAAATATCAGCTGAGGAATAAAACAGGGAGACCAAAGTTTGCCACAGTTAAAGCCTTCAAATGTTCCTGTTTGTATTATTTTCGCCAAGCTCTAGAATGCTGCAGAGCTCCTGAAAAAGATCTATAATCACTCAAAAGGATCTGATCTGATCACCAATCCAGAAAAAACGAAATGGATGAAGAGTATTTATTGCCTAGATTATGATGCAGTTAGATGGACTATATGGATACAGACACACACACTATACACATATATACATACCCACACATACACAAATCAATATAAAATATGAATTTTATTTTTCTATACACTCACATACACACACACATATATATATATATACATATATCTAAGTGTATATAGACAGGTATTATATATGTGCACACCTACAAACAGGCTTTTATGCACACATACACACTCATACACACAAATGGACAAATAATTGGGTATAGAATTCAGTGGTGTGAGGACAGTAAGCTGGATTACCTTCAGAAAGATGCAAAACCCCTTTAATGACCCAAGATTTCCCCCAAATTCCTATCCTTTAAAAAATAATACCATTATTCCAAAGTGTTTCATGGAATACTATAATCTCCAAGGAACTAAAAATAACTATCACACAGAAAAAGCAATGGAGAACCACAGGATGGGCTGTTTTACATACAGATAAAAAATCTTGACAAAGAACTAGTGAAAAATATATGAGGTTTTTGGCCAAAATGAGATATAACAGTGGGTTAATCTACTTGAGCTGTCTGGAAAGAGAAGACTCTTGATATGCTGGAGAACCTCCCTGTGAAAAAGTTATAGAAAACTGTGGGCAAAAGTCAGTGGTATTGCGAGGCTCAAATAAGGTAATAGATGCAAAGCCTTTTGCAAACCTTAAAACATAATGGAAATGCTGGTTATTGACAATGATAATGATGATGATGATGTCACCAAGCCCTCAGTCTAATGATGATTTCATTCCCTGAGCCTTCTACTTTACTCTTGTCAAATTCAAGCAACATATATAGAGTAAAATAGGAATAAATTACTATGTTCTCCAGAAAAATACACAAATATATGCATATGTAGACACATGTACATATATATGCCTGCTTTTGCTACTTTTATAATGTTACAACATAATAAATTGCACTTTATATTATTATGGATACTTTCTTATGTCTAGCCAATTAGTAAAATGATAAATCAATGATTTGTAATGATTGCCAAGTTCCCGAGATATAAATATTCACATTGAAAATTAACAATTCATTCCAATATTAGAGCTAGGTCTAGCTACTAAGAGTCACAGCATGGGCAGCTATGGAGAGTTGCAATCTGAATTACTGGTGGGAATATCCAAATTGATGAGATTGCAAATCCATTTGAGTATTGAGGAAAGTTACATAGATAACTTTGATTAAATTCTTAAGTATCAGACAAATCAATGCTATAGTAGAATATGAACTCTTTGAACCTAGAGATGTTTCATTTTTGTCTTTGCATCCTGATATATCCTAATATGGAACATTGTACCTAGGACTATAGGTTCTTTATAATATATATTGAACTGAATGGTTGAATTAGCAGGGGAGCTTCACTCCATGGGACCAAGGGGAAAAAAGGGTGTCATTAACGAAACAACACGGTGATGAGTTCTCACCATTATGTTGGGACTACTCTGTAAAACCTTGGCTGGATGATGGTATTCAAGAAGTGTCTATATGGGATTTCTCAGAATAGCGTCCACCTGGGCCGAGTCATCCACAATATCTCCATCTGGAATTCAATCAGGCATGGAGAACCTAATGCAAAAACCAAGAATGCTGTATACAGGAAATGGATAGAAAAACTCCCTGTCAGAGAAACCTGATCCAGGGGCTTTCTTCTAAGTTTACCTGGTTGAGAGATGTTGACTTTCCTCTGCAGGGTTGGGAATGAATGGCTTATCATCTTGAGCCTTCACGAAGTATTGGACCATCCTCCTGGTGGTGTCCTTCAAAGCAATTATCTCCTCACTGAGGTTTTTTAAGGCATTCTTCTCATTAGCTTTTTGTATTTCCTTTTGCACTACTCTCAATTCTTTTCCTAATTTTCTCTCTCTCTCTCAAATTGGTTTTCAAAATCCCTTTTGGGCCCTTCCATAAGCGGAGCCAAATTCTCATTTTTCTTGGAGGCTTTGGATGTAGGAGCTTTGACTTTGTTATCTTCCTCTGAGTGTGTGTTTTGATCTTCCTTGTCACCATAGTAACTTTCTATGCTCAGAAACTTTTTTTGTTGTCTGCTCATTTTCCTAGCCTATTACTCCGCTTTGAACTCTTTGTTAGAGTCAGGATCTGTTTCCAGGGTGGAGGGTGCACTGTCCCAACCTGTTTTCAGAGATTCTTCTAGGGACTTGACCACAAGCCCTCTTTTTTGCCCTGGAACTGTTTGGAGTGCCCCAACCTCACTGTAGCTGTAAGATCTAATGTGCTAAAGCAATGGAGTCCAGCTTTTCTGGTGCTGGGGCAAGGGCCAAGACTGAGGCTGGGGCCGGGGCTGCACTGGAATTTCACATTGGACTCCCACCCTGTTTCCACAGATCTTTTCTGCTGACCTAAGTTGACTTTGGCTGGAAAATGCTCTTCTTCATTTTTTTGAGTTTTCTGACCCTAAAATTTCTTTAGAGTCATTATTTAAAGGCATTTGGAGTGGTTTGGGGAAAGGTTGGGGCAGTTCCTGCCTTTGTTCCACCATCTTGGCTCCACCTCCCTTCATGGAGGCTTAATAGTAAGGTTGGATTCCCAGGTGTTTGTATTCTTGTCTCTGGGGATTGAACCATCACTCAATACTTGGAGGCACGTGTGGGGAAGAGAACCAGCCCTTCAAGAATTTCTAAAAACTTTACAGCTAGTTTAATTGGTGATCAAATCATGGACTAGGGGCAGGTCTCTATTTGAGAAAAAAATTTTTCTTAAAGTTTTGTAATATTTTATACTTCTGTCACTATTTGGCTTCTAAATACCCTTTGCCTTTTCACTTCCAAGTCTTTCATTAAGTTATTCCCTCCATCTAAACTTCTTTTCTACTTCTCTTTATCTGGTGAATCTCATCTCACTTTGAGCTCTACTTATTTATCCTCTAGAATAGAAATTCATTTAGGTCAGGGAAGTGTCTCACTTAAATTTTCTATTTTCCTTAGCACACAGGACAGTATTATGAAATACCAGAGGAGACACTTAGTAAATATACATTGATATGTTTTTCTTACACATTTAAGTTCTCCTAAACCTGGGATGCAACAGCCCCAAGGGAATAGAACAGAATACAACACAACAGATATATACATATATATATATATATATATATATATATATATATACACACATAGATAGATAGATAGATAATAGATAATAGAACAGAATAGAACAGAAGATGAATCAGATTGATGGCAGGGAAGTAGTGAAAGGTCTGCAACATGAGGCTCTGCCCTGATTGTGGACAATTCCTGAAGTAACATTGACCTTTCTGTTCTTACACTGTACCTTCTGAAAAAGATTAGAGAAAGAGGCAGACAATAAAGGTGAAGGACTCTGCTACCCAGGTCCACTCTCTGGTGCCCTGAGTACTCAGAGAATATTCCCTCAGTCCACCCAGGCCATCCTGGCTTCCTTTTTTAAAAAATATTTTATTTTTATATCGCTTTCATTTCTGAATATATCCTTCCCCTTCCCCTGCATAGGAAGCCATTTTTATCACAAAAAATAAAATTAGAAGAGAAAAATAAGTTCAACAAAACCAACACATCAACATATATGTCATGTTCCATACACATAAGTCTCCTCCTCTACAAAGAGAAGAATGAAGAACATTTTCTCAACTCTTCTCTGGTCCCAGCTTTGGTCATGATCATTAGGCAAGGCTCAGTTTCTCTTTTGGATCTTGCATCAACATGGTTGTAGTCATCGTGTATATTGTTTCCTGCTTTGCTTCGGCCATTTTTATCAGTTCATCTAAATCATCCCCCACTTCTCTGAATCCTTCTCATTCATCATTTCTTCTAGTGTGGTAATATTCCATCATGTATGGGGCAGAGTAAATAAAGCACAGGATTGTTCCTATCTCGAAAGGTAAATGAATATGGAGGATTGCTATGTCTTCACAGGAATAAAAAAGTATTCTTAATCATTCCTCTGAAGGCAGCTGGGAATGCAGTAGCTAGAACATTAGTGGGTCTGGTGTCAGGAAGATCTGAATTTAAATGCCTCAGACACTTTCTGTGTGACCCTGGGCAAGTCACTTAACCTCTTTGCCTCACTTCCTTCGACTGAAAAGATGGGGATAATAACAGTACCTATCTCATAGGCTTGTAGGGTGGATCAAATAATATAATATTTGTAAAAGCACTTGGTGAAGTATCTGGCACATAGTAGGTCCTATATAAACATTTATTCCCTTTCTCCTGAATTATGGGCAAATAGTAATTTTGAGATAGATGTTAGCAACATCCTCATCAGTTTGAAATCAAGAGTAATTGAATCAGTTGTTGGTTGCTGTTCTTTCCAGCTGTACCCTTTCCAGGAAAAAAAATAACCATGGATGAGAGGATGAGTTGTACATGATTGGCTGGCCAGAAAATACGGATCTTGTTGCTTAGACAATATGGGTTGAGATGAAAATGATTGAATTCAAAAGTCCCACAGGTATCGTGGGAGTCTTTCCATTCTAGGAGAGGGTAACAAGAACCATAGGTCATTGTTTCACATGTTAGGATTTGTCAGTGTGTGCTTATGATTCTTTTGTGTCAGAGCAAGTCAATAAATAAATGCCCTATCCCTCATACTACTTTGTACATGGAGTAACTTTTCTCTTTGGGGTTTTATTGGGGGCTACTTATATAAAGATAGAAGCTTTGTTTCTGAAGTTTTCCTGTCATAATTCCAGCTGAGTGCATAATGAGTCAGAGAATATGAGAAAAGTCTGAACCCCTCTCTTTGGGGTCAGGCTCCCTCAGCTTGCATGAGTCCTGAGCCAGAACCCCTTGTGAGAGAGGCTAATCTCCAACTTGTGTCATATTTTATATGGAGTGTTCAGGGCAAGGTCCAATAATCTTTCCCAATCAGCATGTCAAGTTTTTGTCCGTTCTTTCTGAATAAAGGATCAATCATTGAGCAGTAATCCTTTAGTCATCTAGACCAAAGTTTCTTAAATTATGGGTTGGGACCTCACATGGGGTCTTGTAACTAAATGTGGAGATTGTGAAATTATGATTTATTATCAGTAAATGTTTGACTTGTGTACCTATTTTGTATAACTATAAACAGAGTTGCATAAAAATGTCTTGGGCAAAAAGGGGCCATAAGTGGGAAAAGTTTAAGAAGCCCTGATCTAGACAATAGTTCTGGGTGCTGTTCCTCAAGAAGGAGGGAGTGGGTGCACGGAAGCAGGTACCTGCTAGTTACTTTGGGATCTGTAGTTCTCCACACTGCAAGTGATGGTGTGAGTCAGTGTCTTAAATTCATCATGTATCCATCCAGCCAAGTCTTGGGTTCCCACAAGTGGATCCAATCAAATTAAGGTACAAGAGGGTACAAAATAGAAACAGAAGATTCAGCAAGACATTGTTCCCTGAAAAGTTACATTCCATACCAAATACTTTTTTTCTTTTCTCTCTCTCTCTCTCTCAGTCTCTCTCTCTCTCTCTCTCTCTCTCTCTCTCTCTCTCTCTCTCTCTCTCTCTCTCTCTCTCTCTCTCCCTTCTTTTTTTTTGCTGAGGCAATTGGGGTTAAGTGACTTGCCCAGGATCCCACAGCTAGAAAATGTCAAGTGTCTGAGGTCATTTTTGAACTGGGGACCTCCTGACTTCAGGGCCGGTGCTCTATCCACTGTGCCACCTGACTGCCCCTACCAAACACTTTTTAAGTGTTTCCTGTAACTAATACTAAAGCTATGAAATCCATGCCATATTTGCCCTCAGAGGTTATATTCTACTGGTGGCAATGCACCGGCTCAGGGAAGCGAAAGCGAAGAATACGCAGTGTTGCAAAATTACTTTGATAGTCAGGCCTAATGGCCCAGGAGATCATAAAAGACCTCTCGGAGGAGATGCTGCCTTAGCTGTACTTGGAGGGAAGCTGGAGATTTTAGAGATGGGGGTGATGAGGGAGCGCTCTCCAGGTCTGGGGGACAATCTGTGCAAAGGCGCCAAAGGAACTTCTCAGACCATGGTGGGAGTCCATCTGGACGTCGAGGAATATGGAAGAGCAGGTGAGTCCGGAGATGGCCATGATTCCAGTCTCTGAAGCCATCTCCTTGTGGCAAGCTGACTCTAGCTTCATGGGCTTTGGATCTGTATATCCTTCCTCACGGTTGGCTCTTCCCAAGAACAGCCAGACTCCCTGGTTCTGCCTGGCATCTGTGCCTGGTAAACAAGCAGCTGCCTCTCAGGACCCCTCAGGTAGAAGGACTGGTCATATCAGGTCTTGCACACTGCCTTCCCAGCTGGAGTCCTGTTACACCCATCCATTCCTTAGATCCTGGGGCTCTCTGGGGACGTGAAACGATTGCGCCTCTATTCTCTGAGCTGCTTCCTGAAGGTCCAGGGTGCTTTTGCTGCCCTGCTGGCACCGAGAATGGGCTGATATGTCTGAGCTCGGGCATCTGGCCAGGGATCGCCCTCTGCTGAGCCCCTGCTCTTGGTAATGCTCAGATCTCTGTGAGGAGCTCACCAGCTTGGACACTGCCTCCAATAATGCAGATCTAAGCTCACCTGGGCCCGCCTACCTGTGCAGGGCTTATTTTTGGCTTCCCATGAGTCATCACTGGGGGCTTAAGCCACGTGGAGGGCCCTTATTTGCTTTGTCCTGACATTAGAAGGGTATTGATAGAACAGTAAGGCTGTCAGTCTGGACAAGTGACGGAACCCCCTTCCTAGCCTATGTTTCCATAAATTCCTTTTCAAATTACTACTCTTCTTGGGGATCTCTTAAGGCAACCTGTTAACGCCTAGTGGGCTTTGAGGAGTGATAACTTTATAATCAGATGAACTAATTAATGAGTCACCTGGAAGGAATAATCCCCAGAAGCGCAAGTTTTCATCGGGTTCTTAAGACGCTCTTCCGGCACTACTTCAAGAATTAGCAGTTTCAGGAGCATGAAGACTCTTCGCCAAAGCAGATTGCAAACCCAGTCATTTAGTGGATGATGGATGATCCATGGAGGATGCTCATAGTGCAGCAAGAGCTCAGTCCTCGGAGCTGTTCCAGAGCCGTAAGTCCTGACGGAGTACACATTCTGCCGCCTTGAGAGCTGGGATCAAGGCTTCATCATATTGAAAACCTTAATAATGAATGACAATGCATTTATGGAAGGCTTACGGTGGTCCAGTGAGCACTTTAGGAGTTTGGTAGCCCTGTGAGTGCAGGTAAGATTTGGGGATCCTTCAGAGTGCACTACATTGATGATCTGGCAACAAGATCAATAGTTAGTCAATAAATAGTCAATGAAGGACACATTGTAGAGATCCGAGTCACCTTGGAGGTAGTTGAATTAAAACAAGATGGCGGTCATGAGGGGCGTTTCCCCCCTGGAACCCAAGGAATGTCAGGGTAGGACGCATGAGGGTGGGACGTAGCCTCCAGAATAAAAATACAGCCCTCACTGTAACGTGGCTGGAGGGCCAGTCCTGGAGTCAGAAAGGACCGGATTCAATCCTATTTCTGATTCATATTTGCTTTGTGAGTGTGGACAAGGGACCATCTCTCAGTGCTCCTAGGCAGCTCTCTCAGTCTAAATGACAGAAGGGTTGCTGATCTGCCCTGGGAGCAAATCCCTATTCTGGGAGCTCCCCCACAATGTTGAAAAACAAAACAATGCAAAACCACCACCAACAATGTTCAAGAAACAGTTTTAATTTGGAGAAAACATCAACTCCTTCCTTACATTTTGATTCCCGAAATTTCAGCACAATTTCTGAGTTTCAGAATCTCTTGATGCTATCAATTTCACTAGGCAGCTAGGTGGTGCAATGGGTAGAGCACCAGGTTTGAGCCAGGGAGAGCTGAGTACAAATTCAGCCTCGGATACTTGTTAGTTGTGTGACTCTGGGCAAGGCACTTTCCTGTTTGCCTCAGTTTACTCATTTGTAAAATGAGCTGGAGCGGGAAATGGCAAACCACTACAGTATCCCTCCCAAGAAAAGCCTCAAATGGGGTCACAAAGAGTGGGACGTGACTGAATTGGCTCACCAACAGCATCAATTCACCAGCTTCTCTCAACCATTGGGTCTTGGTGCTTCCAGTTGCTTTAGCAGTAGCCCAAGCCGGGTGGATGTATATCATCTGTGCTTCCTCCTTCTGTAGCCTCCCTTGCTCTGACTCAGGAAAGGATTCCTTCTTTTCTCCTCTCCCCTTACTCTCACCTTCAAGGATTTCCCTAATTCATGAAAGGGGCAAGTTTTGTCTCAGGTGGAGCCCAATATCCCATGCTGGGACTCCAACCTCGGCCACTTACTAGGGGTATGATCTTGGGCAAGTCACTTCCTTTCTCCAGCTCTGTTCTCTTCTCTGAAATATAAGGTGCTCAGATTCAGTGACCTTAAAGGTTTCTTACAACCATAATATTCTGTGACATTGGAAATGACCATGGATTTGTGGGAAAATTCTTAGGTAACAGTGATGTAATCAATCTTTCTATTACCCATAAAGAAACTGAAGCTCAGAGAGTTTCAAAAGGGTCTGTGTGATTTGTTCAATATTACCAACCAAGTGGCCGAAAAAAAATCTAAATTTCCTACATTAGAAGTTCCTTGAGGGAAGGATTTTCTTTGCCTCTTTAGCATTTCCAGGGCTTAACACATAGGAGATGTTGATAAATAAATAAATGTTGATTGATTGACTTTAGATTTTGTGCTCTCTTCCATACCCCTCTTGCCCATCCCATCCCCAAGCACTCTTTGTGGTGACAGGTTTGTGCAGCTTGATTCCTGGCACACCTCGCCCTGTCACCAGGACTACAAAGTCATATGCCAGGTAGTCAAGGGAAGAAGGACAATCCGGGGTCCTGGAACCCAGCAGATCTAGCTGGTCTCCTTTCAAGATGGAGTCCCTGAGCTCAAGTCCTAGAAGGATGGCAGCAAACTCAAATAGCTTGCATATTGACTTAGAAAACCACTAATTATTGCCTTCTGTTGCTTTTTTGGTTAAATCTTTCCCAATTATATATACTTCTGATCCAGACCATAATCAGGAATTTTTTTCTGGCAGCCAATGTGACACCTCTGCTCTAGAACGCAATCAAGTCCTGGGTAGAAATGTTGGCTTTCCAATTCTCAGTGGGGACAGAGCTTTTGCACCGAGACACAGGACTGACTTGGAAAATGGGGCCAGATGTCTGTTTGTGGAGATTACCTATGGCCTAGTTACAGCATTTGAAATAAAAAAGGACTTTGCAAATGCTTCTAGGCTGAAGACTTATATCCGTGCCAGCAGTTTATAGAGGGACTACTGGACCTAATTAGCATCATTTTAATGAGTATTTCTTGGGTGTAATTAGCTGGATTGAACTGATTAGAAAGGGGAAAAGGTAGCATTTTGAGAAATTGTGCTCAGGCTTTTTCCACAGCTGCAGCCTGGCACATAGGATCATAAAATGCCAAGTTTCAGGGCTCCTAGGACCTTCTCTGGGTCCTCTTCCCTCTGATGGCTAGTAGCAGGTATTCCACTCATGCTCACTTCCTCTGATTCTATGTCCAGGGTTCTTATTACTCCATTCCAAACACTTTGATTATGGTTCATGGTTCCAGAATTAGGATTGGGAAGGAAGTGGTACAGTCTTGACAGCCAGTCAAATTACAAAGATGGCCAAAACGTAGGGAGTCCAGAGAAACATGGGTGGGAGAGAAAACATTTTGAAAAGAGACTTCAGGAGAGACAGTCACCAATTAGTCAGGCAACAAACATTATAAAGTACCTACCATGTGCTAAGCACCCAGCTAAGGGCTAGGAAGACAACGAAAGCTTTGACGTGGTGAGCCAATGTTAATTAGCTACTATATAAATCTTCATATTCCAGGCTTTTGAGGGAAATCAGGTGCTAATCTTGCCCACCCATTAGAGTATTTCCAAACGAGAGTGGGAATATTTTTGTGTCTAAATTGTGGGAGAATACTGCTTTGCAGGTCGAGAGGTAAAACATTGAAGATGATACTGATGTCCTTAGATGCCACCTGAGCTTCTCTTAGTTTTATTTCTGTCTCTTACCCATACTTTTTTTTTTACTAGACTGGAGAATCTATCTTTGATTCTTTATTTTAACTCTTAATTTGTTTTGAGTTTTAGAAAGCTTTTTTAATGTGCTTTATCTATTGAAGAAATAGTCTATTTTTAGATAGTGATGAGAAAAAAGGTGATCAGACCCTTCAAAGCTTATTATTTTTTCCTGCTGCAGTGGAAGAGAACAGGATTTGGAATTCTGCTGTTCAGCTGTGACTGAGAGCAAGTCATGCAACCTCTCTGTGACTTATCTTCCTCATGGAAAAAAAAAATGGAGGAGGGTTGGGCTGGATCACCTTTTAAGTGCCTCTCCAACTCTACTAGCCTAAAGCCCTTCTTCAAAGGTAATTCAAACAGTCAAAAAAATATAACAAAAGAGGTGTTGGAAAGGACAAAGTGCTTCTTAAATTCAAGTTCTAGTGAGAGATTTAAAAATCAACATAAGAAATTACTTCCTAAAAAGTAGAATGTCCAGAAATGGATTGGACAGCTTTAGAAGGTAGTGAGTTTCCAGTCATGGACTGGATGACAGTTGCTTAGTCGAGAATTCTCTAGGGCAGATTCACCTTTGGGGAGCAGTCGCATTTGATGGCCTCTGAAGTCCCCCCTAACACTGAGATTTCTATTAGTTCACAATTCAGGGAGTTTCTAGTTTCCCAGAAATTAACACTTTTCTAAGTCTTTTCACTTTGTTTTTGTAGTTGGCCATGGGAAGTGGCGTTGTGTGTGTTTGAATTTGATTTCAATTCAATTTTACAAAGGATGCCATTTTTTCCCAGATCTCCAATTTACATTCTTTTGGTACGCATCAGACACTTCATTATCTGATCCCCTTGCTTAGAAACATATCCATTTATGAAGAAATCAAGAGAATAATTGAGGCAGGACTTCCACTTTTCCATCCTTCATCAGTGGCCATTATCATGGCGGACAGCTCCAGGCGATCAGTAAGAAGAAACAAAATTTTTCTAAATTCAATAAAGGAAGGTAACGCTAGCATTGATGTGCTACAGTGCAGACCAAGACAAAGAAAGAAGCTGTTTGTGTATGCGAAGATCCTTTCTCTCCCCGCACAATGAAGCTTTTGAGTAATGCTCTTCCATTTTGAAATATCATTTTTGGCTCTTCTCCAGTCAAGATAATTTCACTCCCAATTTATTTGTTTTGGGGATATTTGAGGGCAGAAAGTAAATTAAAGGTCATTGAACCCTAAATCATAAGTTCCTAATCTAGAGCAACGGACCCTCCATATGCCATCTCTCTTGTGTTCATGGGTTCGAACAAAACTGCTCGGGCTCTGACCAAGGGAGAATTCCCCCCCAACCCAACACAATTTGGGGAATTATTCCTGGGACAACAGAGACAGCACCTTGGAGTGACCTCTGTGGCTATTCAAGCTTTGAAATTACCTCAGTACAATTTACATATCGTGGGGAAAGGGGGAACACAAGCAGCAGGTGCACCTGTACAACTGGCAAGGGGCAGAATAGGGTGGAACTCACGAGTCACACTGTGGCTTATTAGCTTGCTGTCCAAAAGAAGAGATGAGATTATACTTGGCCAGTAACCCACATCCTTATTGTGGCAGGGAAACACTTTGTTCCCTATTGTTCCCAGGTGGATACTTCACACACTTATCGAGACCTTAGAGATGAAGTTCAGAGGTTTCCAAATTCTGTTCCACTGAATCTGGGTTTTTTTGCAATATGAAGAGGGTTCTGTGAGAGAGAAAATGTTAATGCTGGCTCATTTCCCTCTCTAAAACATTAAGCATGAAATTATGCAGACATCAAAAATGCTTACACTATACAATAATTTTTTTTGGCATGAAAATAGGTTTTCTTCCATTTTACTACAAAATGTTCTCAATATTCTTTTTACCTGGCAGTACTCTAATGATAGTTAGAAAAACAGAAAAAAGTTAGAAGGGGAAAAGATGATCTTAACCCAATCTTCTCATGAGAAAACTGAGACCCATGAAATGATCATAGTTTTATTAGGATTGTGACCTAACTAAAATTAGAATCCAGATCTTCAAACTTCAAGTCCACTTCCCATTGAATAATCCTATTTCTTAAACATCCACAGGTTCCTTCCATTCCCCATATCTTGTGGGTTCATCTCATGGCACTCCGTAGTTACAGCAATTCAACTGAATTCAACATGTCGTTATGAATTACTTGCCCTACTAGCTGCTAGGGACATGGAAGGAAAAGAGATCCTGCTCTCAAGGAGCTTACATTCTGTGGAGGGGATAGGAAGTGTTCAAAAGAGAATACAAAATAATCCAGAAGAAGCACGCCTTCTCAAACTCTTTGGTAGATGGTGACTTAGTCTGACCCTCTTATTCCAAACTTGAAGTACCGAGTCACCAGCAGGAGCAGTGAGTTGTTGTCCAAGGTCATACACGTGTTAATGGGAGAACTGAGATTAGACTCCAGGCTTGAGCTCTTAAATGGAGCGCTGTGACCATTGTTTCCATGGTGACTTGCACATATCAAATATTTATTGTTCAGTGAATAAATGAATGACTTGTCTTTCTTCATCCAAAACAGTCTTTCCCTCCCCATTGCACAATGATCTTTCACAAATCCTTTTGTAATCTAATCTACTAAATGGGTAATGTTTTATTGCTCGCATATTGGTTTTTAAGAAAGGCAGGGCTGCAGAATGGACTCTAGGCAGTAGCATTAAGTACAATCTCATTTTCTCCCTTTTATTACAATTCAGGAAAAGGGACCATTTACATTCATGAAGATGATCTAGTCAGTCATCAAAGGAACATCACTGCACTTGCCACCCTAAGGTAGGAGGACGTTGTGGATTTAGAGTCAGCATATATGTGCATAAAATTCTGGCTTTTTTTTTTTTACCTGTGAGAATTTAGGCAAGTCATTCTCCTCTAGGCCTCAGTTTCCCCATCTGTAAAATGAGCAAGATTGTTTTTGATCAGAGGTGTTAAACACAGTGATTAGGAAATATTTAAGAAAATAAAAATATGATAAAACATATTTAATACTATACTTGAAAACCAAGTCAACGTTAGCTCGGCAGGGATCCTCATGTACAGTTTATTGGCCCCATTTCTATCAGAGTTTGACACCATTGGTATAGATGATCTTTAAGCTTACTTTCACTTATTAACTCTGCCATCATATGGGGTTTTTGGCAGGCCAGATCCCAGCCAGAACCTTTTCAGATCAAGTTCAACACAGAAGCAAAATGAGGAGCATGATTAGTTATTGGTCATTCAGCAGGTAACAAAAGGTTTACTTAGCCACAGCTTAGGAAGGATATTCAACGAGGATATTCTAGCACTTAGCTCAGGGGACGGAACAGCCATTTAGGCCCTTCGGTGACCAGGAGGCCAAATCATATGACCAGAGCATGTCAGGAAGCTGGGGCAAGGCACACTTTGAGCCTTAGTGCCCTGAGACAATCGGTGAAGTCTTGGACACAAAGCCTTGTAGCCTTTCGGTAAAAAACCAGCCCAACTGGTATGGGTGGAGAGGCTAGGACATTCCCCTCAGCACCACTCAGCAAATATCTGGTGATTCAACAGATCCATACATCCAGCCTAAAGCTTTGTCCTGAGATCCAGTCTCCATCCTAGTAATTGCTCCTGAGAGATTTCCCACAAAATGATGATAGGGATCTTACAATCCAAATGTAACTCATTAGAATTTCTTCTAAACCAGGTCCTCTCCCAGTCAGGGCTTCCTCCTTTCTGGGACTGATCTCCTTCCTCACCTGTATCTCTTGCAACCTCCAGTTTTCCTTAAAGAATCCACTAAAATTCCACTTTCTATGATCAAACCTCTGCTGGCCCCCTCAGCTGTTGGTCATTTTACCTCCAAAATTACCTTGTATCTGCATTTATGGATCTTGCATATGTATATGGTCTCTCCAGTTAGGTTCATTGAGGCAGGGACTCAGGGCTTAGCTGATGCTTCGTGCTTAATAAATGTTCATCGATTGATCTTTTCACTTTTGTCTTTGTATACCCACTGTTTAACACAGTTCCTGGTGTATTGTAAGCACTTATTTTTTTTAATGCAGCAGTCTGATGGTTGATTGGTGATGGGGACTGCTTTCCAGACATGAGTTGGACTGAATGGAAGGAGAAGTCCTTTCCAGCCCTGAAATTCTGCCATTCTATGAGAGATTTCTCACCACAGCCTGAAACAACAAAGGGATTTTCCCCCCTGGATTGTCATCAGAGCCCACTAACATGAAGCCCCAGAGCTTAGCTTCCATTCCTATGAACTTAAAGTGCTCCCCAAATACGGAGTTTTAAAAAGCTTGCTCCTTGACTTCATCCCTGAGATGACTCTGGCTATTCCCTCTGAAGAGAGAGAGTGGGAATAATCCAACCACAAGGGGAAGCAAGATGGTGTCTGCTTGACAGGGATCCCTCCCCTCCATGTGTCAATGGCTCAGCTACAAGGACTTGCTGTTTTCTCCTTGCACAGGGTGCCACCGGCCCCATTTCCACACCGTTGTCCAGCTGGCCCCTGGAATGCCTTCCCTCCCTCGCCATCACCCCTTAGTTGCTTAGGCTTTATTAAGACTCAGATTGAACCACACCTTCTGCAGGAGACCTCACCTGGTCCCCCTTCTGAGCTCACCTCCCTTCTACTCAGTTTATCTCTTGTGTCCAGGACAAGTGTACAGCACAGGCTAAGGGCCCACCACGGTCAGGCACTCTGCCAAGCCCTGGTGATGCAAGGAAAGGCAAAAGGCAGTCCCTGCGTCCTGGAGCTTACAACCAATGTGTGTAGTTATTTTCGATTCCCCATTATGTCCCATTAGAATATAAGCTAGTACAGAGCAGGACCTGGGCTGGGTCTGTCTGTTTGTTCTTGGCTTTTCTTCATATTTACAGTACTTAGCTCTGTGCCTCCTTAATAAATGCTTTTGGATTGAGTCTTAGTAAGAGTTCTTTACACCTGTTTTCTCTGAAAGAGTTAAAGGGAAATATAGCACAGATGTATATCTATGGCACTGACAGAACACTTTATCCTGCATTGAGTTTTCCAATTAAAAAAAATGAAAATGTGAAATTGAAGAGCTTAATTTTGCATAGTACTGATATTTTCTTTCTATTTATATCTCTCAGTTGCAATATCAGGAGATATGCTTCCTGAAAAAGGGATGGGGAAGAAGGTAAATATGACACAGACAAGTTGGAATCGTGTGATATGAATCCCACTGGCTTAATAATTGTAAAGTGCTCATGTATGTGCTCAAATGCTTGTTTCTTTTTTTTAATTTTCCTTCCCTCCTTCCCTCCTTCC